>JADKLZ010000130.1:37530372-37541755 GCA_021533235.1 Biomphalaria straminea | reverse complement strand
TAAATACACTTGTCAACAAAACACTAAATACACTTGTCAACAAAACAAACACTAAATACACTTGTCAACAAAACACTAAATACACTTGTCAAGGCATAAACACAATTTTATTACCCTTGATAGTATGGCACACATTGGCCTCGGTCCTTGTCCAAAACTTCAGTTCATTCACCCATACATTGCAACTGACAAATATAAGTAAAAAATAGATTATATACATATTCATACCTAATCTTATACAATACAGACGTTACTTCAAAAAAAGAAGATGATTACGTCCTACGCGTCATGCATTCAGTCATGCATGTATGTTGACCACTGACTTAAATTCTGCCAAGTCACTGGTTTTCCTGGCTAGCTCAGGCAATTCATTCCATGCTCTAATAGCGCTAGGGTAGAATGAGCTTTTGTAAAAATTTGTCCTAGCATATGGGACGAGGAATGTGCCTTTTTCTTTGTGTCTTTCTGAGTATTTATTATTAAATTTTGTTTTTGAATTTGAAGATTATGGTTCACATGACATTAGTCATACAAAGCATTTTAGAAGTCACACATAAAGTCAGTATTAAAGCAACAATAGCCTGAAGTAATTGAGCAAGGTGTCAGTCTAATTACCTCACCATTCCGTTAAAACTAACTCAACCATTTGGTATTAATTAAACCAAACCACATCTAGTCAGAATCTAAATCACACACAAACTACCAGCTTATAGATTATTTTATCCCGGGCAATGCTGCTCAGCATCACCGTGATGCTCGGGTGAAAACTGTCATTAGAGGAGATAATTAGGCCAATAGGGAAGTAAAAAAGAACCCCTCTTGGGGTAACTAAGAACTGAATCCATTCCACTGGCAGGGTTGGAAAAGTTTGGTTTGGTTTAGTTTTTAGTTTTAGGCACATTGGCACAGTATAGGCCATGTCGTGCCCGCAGTCCCTTAAGGACTACTCTCCCTCTATAAAAACAGGGGCCAAAGTCCATATAATTAACTCATTAAAATCGAGGTCTATTTACAGTTAAAATAGTACATGTAAAAATTTAAATATTTGATAAAAATCCAGTGTAAATAGTACGTAACTACAGACTCACAAATCAGATCCTCGCAGACAACCCCACCTCCAGGATAAAGCCCAGTATCTTCCCAGGGTTGACATTATCAAACAGTGTTTGTAAGTCAATGGGTCTAAAATATTTCTCCCTGACATCCTGGTATCTGGGGCAGTCAATAAGGATATGTTCCACGGTGAGGCGAGAGTCACAACACTCACAAAGTGGGGGCTCCTCTCTCTTCAGCACAAAAGAGTGTGTTATGTAGGTGTGGCCAATCCTAAGTCTAGACATGGTCGTGCTACCATGCCTTGTCAGACCCTTAGATGTGGGCCGCCACCGGACATCCGCCATAATCTGCCTGAGTTTGTTGTGAGTCTCAGCCTCCCATCGGTCCTGCCACTCTTGATAGGTGGCAGTGGCAATACTTTGTCTCAGGTCCGAGTAGGGAATTTGGGTTCCTGACACTGTTTGGTTTAGGGCTCTTTTTGCTTCTCTGTCTGCGGCTTCGTTTCCCTCTATGCCTACATGGGAGGGGACCCAGATGAAGGTGACATCCCTATGGGTGGCTGTTATTTGGTCAGGGTTGGAAAAAAGCCACAACGAATATCACTATCCAAACACCAGAACGTCTTTATGGCTGTGTAAACCTGCAAGGCTGATGTAGTACATAGAAAGAATAAGGGGGTGCTACCTCCGTGTCTTCGGCTATTGGCCATACTTCTAATAAAAGCATTCTGGGATATGAGTCATCAGTAATAGGAATGTAACAACAACTCTTATGACAATTTAGAATAATATTTTGTCACGAAAATCAATCCCAAAGAACTAGTGGCCAATAAACTAAACATGACACTCCTTCCTCTCCTTATCTAAGGCTAGAAGATGAAAGATTTGAAAAAGTCTAAATAAGTATTATCAATTAAAGTGAGTTGAAAGCCTGAGTGAAGCTGTGATTTTTATTGTTACTTAGGATTTGAAGTTACATTTCTTAGCAGCAGTGTAGCCTATGTTGGCAATAAATTGAAATAAGCCACAATGCTATAATATATCTTAGCAATAAAGCCTATGTTGACAAATGAAATAAACCACAATGGTATAATATATCTTAGCAGCATTAAGCATATGTTGACAAATGAAATTAAAACTACACTGCTATAAGGATGCAAGTAATATTAAATCAAACCAAAGAAAGACAATATTTATATTAAAAAAAAATAAGGTACTGATACTTGCAATTATAAGGAAGTAAATATATATTAGTGAAATAAAATTGTTTTATGACTTACAAGTAACAAATTACTTTAAAGGTTCAACTTCAAAGTTTGAACCTGAAGCAAGAGAGACAAAGAATGTTAATGTGCACATAGATGAATATAATTGTGCTAAGTTGTTTTGACCATGGGAGACTATCCAAACTGCCACACCACCACCAAAAAAAATTGTTTAATCAAATGGTACTAACCATTGCAACTTCATAATATTATATGATTTTAAGGGACCAAATAGTAATACTTTTTTACATTGTGACCCAGTTTCAAAATGACCCAGTTGTAAAGATGATGTTAAAATAGATAAACATATGAAACCACAATCTCTGTATAAGATTTTAGAGAACCAGTTAAACAAGAACTGACAAAGACTTTGGACTTATTCACTATTACACTGCAGTAAATTTAGTAAAGATTTGTAGTCTACATATTATAACGATTCTTATCACAGATCACACTCATGTTAATAAACAATAATAAATTAAGTTCATAAAGCTTACAATAATAAATGAAAATCATACATGATAAAATTTACAATAATAAATGTAAGATGATGATGTTTGTAAACATGTAAAAAAAAAAAAATCAAATTCATAGTTGGTATAACTGTCAATAGAAATGTCCATATAATTTACAATAATAAATAACAATTCAACATCAACCTCTGTGTTATAACACGATCATAAATAAACAAAGAAAAGTGTATTTGCTAAGAAGCAGTTATAAAAATATAAAATGTTCATTTTGGTTTTAGTACCGGTACCAAATCACTTAAACAACTTTTGTGCCGGTACCAAATCATTTAGACAACTTTTGTGTTGGTACCAAATCATTTAGACAACTTTTGTCTGAAATCAGACAATGTGACATCGTTTACACAGGTTATTATTTTCAACTGTCGCCGAGTCGACAGAGTTTCCAGTCCAGTGATAGTCACTTCTTCACAGTGAGTAACATCTATGATACGCAGCTTACTTAATCCTGTAGCCACTAGGGCTAAACTTGAGTCATTAATATTGGGGCAGTGAGAAATGTACAGTTCCTGCAGGCACTTCATGTGACGACTTATGTGATGAATAGCTAGCTCATCGACACCCGTGTAACTGATATTTAACCTCTCCAGCTCGACTAGATTTTTGGCAATGAGTTCAAAGTTGGAACCATCTATTCTGTAGCAGCCGCTGAGAGATAGCTCCTTAAGGTTGGTCAACTTGGTGATATCTTCAATGTCAAGGTTGTCCACCCTGACAGACTTGCTGAGGTCCAGTCTTTCAAGTTTTGTTAAGTGTCCATGATGACCTTTGAGCCACCGAGGCTGCCAGGTGGAATATGTGATCAAAAGTGAGGTCAATGTGGTCGGAAAACTTTCAAATGTCAGATTGTCAGTATTACAATCATGAAGCTCTAGAAGCAAGAGATTGGGACATCTGATGGACAGTTCTTTAAGCATTGCATCTGACAACGAAGGTTTTTTCCTCTTAATGCTATCTGAAAATAAAATTTAAACATTTGCAGAATGATTTCATCTTAAATTAAAAAAGAAAGATACATTGAAAGAATATAATTAGTAAAGCATTAATTTTCAGCCCACTTGTAGTAAAAAAAATAGGACCATTTGGAAATTAATCAGTTTTTTTTATCTGCAATATAAAATTTGGGTATGGTATACATAAATTTACTAGTGTAAATGGTATACATAAATTTACTAGTGCAAATGGTATACATAAATTTACTAGTGCAAATGGTATACATAAATTTACTAGTGTGAATGGTATACATAAATTTACTAGTGTAAATGGTATGCATAAATTTACTAGTGTAAATGGTATACATAAATTTACTAGTGTAAATGGTATGCATAAATTTACTAGTGTAAATGGTATGCATAAATTTACTAGTGTAAATGGTATGCATAAATTTACTAGTGTAAAAGGTATACATAAATTTACTAGTGTAAATGGTATACATAAATTTACTAGTGTAAGGTCCGCAAATTATATCTGGCCTGTGAAGTGGTGATATCAAGCCTTCAGAAATATGCCCACATTACATAATGAGATCATTATCTTGTTTTTGAAGGAACGCAATTCATAATGGTTCCATGGGAGGATTTTCTTTTTGGTGCGGTAAAGACACATTCATGTTGGATGTTTAAATGGCCACCATGCCACCATCACCATCATTATCAAACTCTATCTGAGTGAGGGCTTGAGAGGCTCAAATCCTCTCTTGCAAAAGCTCTGAACAGAAACCCTACTGTCTTGCTTAGTGCATACGTGACCATACAGGTCAAAATGCCACCTAACATTTTTGTTTTGGTGCTATGTAAAGTTTTAAATTTTAAAAAAAAAGAAAGAAAGAAATATTAGTTAGTACCAGAATGAGCAAAACCTTTGATCCTGAAAGTCAGTAGGCAAGGAGAGAAATGAGCCCTGAAAACTTTCCACATCTTGGGTAGATCTAGTCGATATTCTAGCAAGTTGACATGGCGCCAGAGGGAATTATCTTTTGCAATACGCCTCCATTGTTTGCAAACCCTTCAAAAGAAAAAATATATACATATATATATATATAGAGAGAGATAAGCAAGTAATGAAGTAGCCTAAGACTATACCAATATACAAACAACAGGTGGTTTAAACCAACAATTGATTCAAAACATCCCCTAACACAGTTGAACAACAATCAGCAAAAGTTTACAGTACCCAGGTCAAAGAACTTACACTTTGTGTGATTTATTAAGTTCAATTCAAATTAACAATTACCCGATATCAAAAAAAAAAAAAAAAAAGCCATACGCATCGATTAATTCCACTACTGGTACTACCCAATTTTAGATTGTGTTTTTTTTTTCATGCTTGAAAACAATCTGTCTGGATACTTGTGAAACATAAATATTGTGTTATGACACGTATTAAATAAAACATTTTCAGGTTATCAGCTTTTTTGAGAGTTTTTTGACAGTTCAGGACCAAATTTATTTTTTTTACAGAGACATTAGATTATATCTGAATCAACCAATTTCTAATGGGAAAATGTTTAAATGTGCTAGTCACTAGGTTAAAACTCTGGAACATTTGACAACAATTTGAAGCGTGTATCACTCAACTAGATAGAAATTATCAGTCAGGATGCATAGATTAAAAAAAACAACAATATCTAATAGATGTGTGTATCCAGGAATTTCCAGACCAGTAGCCAAGAGCTCTATCCTCTCAACTGTACTTAAAGCACTTCAGAATGGCATTTTAATATTTAGAATACTGAGAGAATTTCTAGAATTGTATGAAAATTTATTGGCTTACCTTCCAGCAATACACCGATCTTTCACAGATAAATATCCTAATATATGTAGCAGAATGTTTTCTGGCAAGTGAATGACACTGAGGTCAGTAATCTGTGCCATGGCTACAAAAATACAGAAAGTTAATAATAATTTATTTAGGCCTACATTAAAATTATAAAATTGCATATTTTTAGATTTTTTATTTTTTTTTCTAAGAAAATTTTGACGAGTTATGGTTATATGCCCTATAATCCTTCTAGCTCTAACCAGTGCCCCCCCCCCCATCCAATGGTAATTTCAGTACAATGTTTTAGTTTTATCATTTATTGATTATTCATTTGTTACTTCAAACAAGATGATTACAAAATAATTGCAATGATTATTACATCCTAGCTAGGTAAAATAAGTAAATTCTCAACTGTCAAGTCATTGATTAGTTATTAGTTTTCCTGGCTGACTCAGACAGCCCATTCCATGCTCTAACGACTAAGTAATCTAAGTCTAATAATAATGTAATACTAATAACACTGTCTTAGTTAGTAGTCTAACTTGGCGAGATCTATAGGAAAAAAGAAACCTGATCATGATTACTGAGATCTGATTCTAATAATTCTGTGTAACCCACCTCCTGCATTATTTAATACCTCTAGTAGATCACTAGATCTATATAGGCCTAGACTCTACGACTATGTCTAAGTAGTATCTAAAGAAGAGTCTTGTATAGGGAACACCTCATCCGATTCTCATTCAGTAAACAGGTTGCTTTTTTTGTTTATAACTCATTTGTTTTTATGTTTGGAGCTAAAAAGGACGTATCAGGACTGCAAATGTCCAATTTTGAATAAGTCTTACTTAAAGGGAAAGTCTCATAGTTTTTCAAATTTTAGTTATTGACATATTTAAATTCTGCGTAAAAAGTTGTAATAGTAAACATTATATCATTTTTTATTTAAATGCTTAGAAAATTTTATATTTAATAAATTGGACAGTAAATTTGCCACGCCTCCTAAAAAACGGGGTTCTTTAAAATTCTGTTTTTATCTTAGACATACGTCACTTCCATCAACAATACTGAAAGGGAAACTAGATTTAACCAATCGTATCGCTTCTTTCTTACAGTAGCTGTCAGGCTCTTAGGCTTAGTGACGGTATAGTCCAGAGCTATGCAATAGTTTTATATATATAGAGAGAGATGTAAAAGCATTAGGATAACCAACTCGAGAAAAAAAATTCATCTAAGCCTCTCCCTATCCCAAGAAGTAAATATATCGTGTGTCTGACTGATTCGAACAAACTGGTCAGTGTAAGGCTAGTCTAGACTACGTGTAGTCGGTCATGACAAGACAACCAAGCGATAATGTTTGTTGTGTGTTA
The DNA here is from genome assembly GCA_021533235.1 of Biomphalaria straminea. Lineage (NCBI taxonomy): Eukaryota > Metazoa > Mollusca > Gastropoda > Planorbidae > Biomphalaria > Biomphalaria straminea. The sequence goes on along the minus strand of JADKLZ010000130.1, from coordinate 37,534,778 downwards.
AGTGGTCAGGCGAGAAAATATACACTGCCGTGGTTAGTCAAGCATGTAAATCTCCTTTTAATACGCATTTTGTTCTTTGCTTACAAGATCCTAGATCTAACCGTATAGACGGCGATTTATTTTTTTAATGAGAATTTGTATCTATGGTCTCACGCTATAAAATGAGTCAATAGATTAAATTAATAGGTTAGTGTGACGTCACATAGAAACCCGGTGAAAGTCTGTTTTGGATGCGCAGAAAAATAACGTCAGAAAAACATCAATTACTAAGTTATTATTTCAAATAAAAAAAAAAGAATAATATATTCATTATCTATGAATCAAAACACATATCAAAAATTGTCAAAACCATCGGAGTTTCCCCTTAATCCTTTAACTTTAACTTAAACCTTGACCTAATTAGTACCTAGCCTAGGCGGTAATCCTTCGATTTTTGGGTCCCTGGCCAGTGAGGACAATAAGTTGGCAACTGTCTATCAGTACGCGACACGCAACGCGTGCCATCAGTACGGTACTCGCATGACCAGCATCGCGCCAAGGCCAACGGGAAATACGGAGGTCACGATCGCGCGCCTCTCTTTTTTTACTCTTGTTAAGCCAAAAAAAAGTATGGTGTTCTGTACCGACAATTTATGTAAAAATTAATTTCTTCTATGTAAAAATAAAGTTTTAAAAGTGTTAAAAGTGTTTTGTGTTGTTTTTCTTTCTTTCTTTTATTTATTTTTTTAAAATTTCAATCGATAACAATAAAAAAAAATCACCGCGTAGATGAATGACTAGAACGTAAAAAGCAATGACCCGATAACAATTAAAAAAAAACTTTCACCAATGTTTTGCAAAAGCGTAGATGAATGTAAAAAGCAATGACTTTATTACTTCTATAGGCGCCATTCTGTCTAGCAGTCGACTAGGGTAAAGTATCCAGCTGAATGGAAAGATTAAAAAGAGCTGGGGTAGACCTATTGGTAAAAGGGAGCCTATACGATTAAAGTAAAAATGTTGCCTATAGTTTTAAGTGTGGGCGCATTGAAATTCGGATTAGGCCCGATCTCTAGCAATCAATTTTTTTTTTAATAATAACTTCAAAAGTTGTAATGTAAACAAATTAAACATGCGGTGAGAATATATGTCTGTGGCATTTTACGTCTCGAGAGACGATCTTTCCCCTCTTCGTAGCACTTCCTCATTGGTTATCTTATCTTGCCACCTTATTTTAAAGATCCGCCTTAGGCATCGGAGGTGGAAGACATTCTTCTTTTTTTCCTGCCATGAGAAGGTTGACCACGTTTCACTTCCGTATAGCAAGGTGCTCAATACACAGGTCCGGTAGAATAGAGCTTTAGTCAGTGGCGTAGCAGGGTATTCGTGGGCATTAGAGTTAGGGTTTGGAGAAAAAATTGACCCCCCCCCCCCTCCAAAGTTATGGATACGCTAGTGCTTGCACCCCCCTACGAAATATCCTGCGGGCGCCCATGCTCCCACTCCAGAATAATTACACAAGATCCGCAACAGTCTCAGCCTGTGTATAAATTAACTACAACGTGGACTTAGCACAGTTTGTTCTCTATCAGAGAGTGAGCACAGTTTTAACTTTTATACAGTTAACATCTTTTAAGACCTGTCGGATACAAAGACAATTGTGAGTTTTTCAATCTTTTTTTCTTTTACAAACTTATTTTTATGCCCTTTATTGATAAATTAGTTCAATTATAATGATAGCTGTTAGGTGTAGTACATTACCCTTCTATTGTTTATATTAGTGCAATGCATATCAGTGAAGTTACTGACATTGTGCGTGATGTAGAAACTGCGCGACAGTTCCTTCAAGACCGCAGAATTTTGAGAAGAAGAGCCCCGAATTGTCCTTTGCCTGAATGTGGCCGCGAGATGACCGAAGTAAATAGTGCTGATCGGAAGGATGGCAAATACTATCGTTGTCCAACTCATAAGGGTAAAAAGTTATCTCTAAGGGAAGGTAGTTTTCTTTCCCAAAGTCAACTTTCGCTAGGAGAATTTATATGGCTGGTTTATTTTTGGAGCATGTCCAGCTCCAACGCGATGGTGATGGAGACTTTTACATGGTGACACGGGTTTTCCCACTGCCGCACGATGTCCATGCACAGTAGCCTATTGGGAAAAAAAAAACAACTAAATACGTCATCGCCAAACTTTCCGAAATAGCTGCACAAAAGCATCAATCAAATAGTAATCGTATGAAATACATAGCCTACCTCGAAACTCTGACCTTAGCGGTCTTAAAACGCATTAACAGTGACCCTAGTGAAGAAAACACTTATTATACTTGTTTTGTTGTATATTTGCGTAGCTAGGAATTTCCATCGTTTGGGGGCTCGCAGGGCTTGGCCTATTTCTTTGGGGGCCCTTGCTTTTTGCATAATTGGGATAATATTTAATTTCTAATGTAAGAAAAACACTCATTTGGGACCCCTTTAAGTGGGAACATAGCTACGCCGCTGATTTTTTAAATTTATTTCCATTAACAATGTCACTTCGCATTTCCCTATTAAAGTCCGATTCGACCTCGATATTTATACACGAAATATATAGGCTACACATTCTGAAATATGGCCAAAATAGAACACCATACTTTTATAACCGCTTAAAAAAAACAATAACAAAAAACAAAACACAACAAACATATTTAGATCTAGAATTATTGAAATATTTTATTTATTTAATAAAATGTAGACGTCTATTATATTGGGCATTTTCACTATAAAGTAAAACGAATATAAAAAAAACATTAGATACAGAATTATAGATCTAGATCTATTTATTATTTAATATAGAATCTAGTCAATCTAGATCTAATAGACCTGGTATCCGGTAGGAACCTAGTTGACCTAGATCTAATTTTAGCTAGACACCGTGTGGATAGACAGGATGCTGCCACTTGCTTAGCGTTGCTCAGTCGGGACCCAAAAATCGAAGGATTACCGCCTAGGCTAATTATTCCTAATAATGGCTAATAAAAAAATAAAATAAAAAATTGACCTAGTTCCCAAAGTCGGTGTTTCATATACAAGACTCTACTATAGATCCCCTAGATCTAGATCCACATCTAATCTTGATCTATTTCATCTGACCTGTGAGTCTCAGTTTATCATTACTGTGGATTACGAGTGTTTTGAAAAATAATTCATAACCAATAATTTCCGGTACATGTTTTACATTTTTACTGTTTCTTATAACAATTTTATCTTAAAAAACGAAAGAGCTCACCGGATTCAAAACAAAGTAAAATCTAGACTTTATTATGATTGTTTTGTAAACATAGTCTAATAAAGAAAATGACAACTATTGCGTATTTTTATGACCCTGAAGTTGGGAACTTTCACTATGGTAATCACTAGATTTAGTTGTATATAATTTAGACTATATCTAGATCTAGATCTATTCCAATAGTCATAAATAACATTGTGATTGCTTACTTTTTAAATCACCTGACACCTGTTATCGATAATCGTAACTCACTAACTGACATAATATGATAATTCACATAACAAAGAAAATTAATGTATAAGTATAATGTATCAATCTATGGTAGATAGATCTAGACTAGTAGATATCTAAATCTTGATCTATAATCGATAATCTCTAAAAGTTTCTAATTGAATAATTCTATTTCGACTATTTCTACATTTCAAGTCATTTGATGATTTTGATCTAGATCTAGTCTACTCTAGTCTCTATACTAGACTATACATTGTAAATGATTGTATGCTTAGTTTACTACTATTACTAGATCTAGTCATTACGGATTATGTTATTAGTTAGTTGACTGAATCATGAATGAATGCATGACGCGTAGGACTAGGTGTAAGTGTAATCATCTTCTTTTTTGAAGTTACGTCTGTATTATAATATATAAGTATAAGATAGAACTAATAGAAGAAGATCTAGGACACTCTATATCATGACATACACTGATACAGTTATACAGACTGTAAAGTGTAACAGAGTTTATAATTTAATTTAATTAATCGAATTAATCTTAGAAGACTAAGAGTAAGACTAAAATGACTAAAAAAAAACAATCATTAATATAACTTTTTAATTAAATTTTATGTAATCATTACATGAATGTGTACTACTATGATTCAATAATAAAATGTGAAGATGGTGTTCTGAGACTTCTTAGGACTTCTAGTAGTTCTTATCTAGATTCTAGAGTCTAATCTAGTCAGTCTAGAATCTACTAAATCTACAAGTATATTAGTTTTTTTTTACTTTCTGAGAAGCAAGTATGTGTAAAATGTGCGATGATAAGTTTTATTCTCCTTTTCAAATGTATTTGCTAAAAAAAATTTTTATTAGCAAATCTTTGGTAACTTTTTCACATTCATGGAAGAAAAGCATTTTTATTATTAGATTATAATGAGATT
>JADKLZ010000130.1:37515303-37530272 GCA_021533235.1 Biomphalaria straminea | reverse complement strand
GAAAAGCATTTTTATTATTAGATTATAATGAGATTATATTTTTTCATGTCTTTTTTTTTTAAATGGTGCTATTAAAAATAAGTGAAATGTGTTATAAATTAATCTTTTCCTTTTTTTTTTGTGTAAGGTCCAGGTCATCCCATGAAGCCACACAGAATTTCTCTCACTCATAGTCTTGTACTGCGATACGGATTACATAAAAAAATGAAAGTAAGGGCTTAACATTTCTTTACTAATAAAACATTTAGAAAAACAATTTAAAGCACATATTCCTTGTTCCATATACTAGGACAAATGTATGCAAATGCTCCTTCTTCCCTGGAGCTATTAAAGCATAGAATGGGTTGCCAGAGTCAGCCAGGAAAACCAAACACACATAGAACATAACCATCTTTTTTTAAGTAACTTCTGTAGTTCATAAATAAGATATTTTCACTATATGTATATCTCTTTTTTTTTCTTGCCCCTTTTCATCACACACTTTTTTTATGAGTTGAATTTTAGACACAAACACAAATCAAATGTAATAGATATATATAGAAGCTATTTAAAATCGACACTAGCAGCTGGGAAAAGGTAGCACTGGATAGATCCACATGGAAAGAGAGCATAAGAGAAGGGTCTTGGATTGCAGATGCCATACACAACAGAATCAGAAAGAAGGCTGAAAAAGTAGCTCCGCCTGGTGATTTTATATGCCCAACCTGCAACCGCAACTGTGTATCAAGGATTGGCCTCTTTAGCCACACAAGAAGTTGCAAAGGGAAAAGATTGTCTCACAAGACGTAAAATGCCACAGATATAGATATGCATATATATGTATATTGATGTAGAGTTCAGTTTAGATATATTATTTAAACTGAATGGCTATCTATTGCTTCTTGATAGTGGTATGGACACTGCTCTATTGTATAAATGCTTCAGTTCTCAAATTGGAAAATAACTCGTGTATAATATAATTTATTTTTCTTTGATAATTAAAAGTAAACCTACAAGGAAGGCATTGCATCTGATTTTGTAATGTTTGTTATTCTCCCTTAGTTATACAGACCCTATCAGGCTACAGAAAGAGACATGTGTCGTTTTCACTCGGATGACTACATTCAATTTTTAAGTTCAGTGACCCCACAGAATGTTCAGAACTTCACCAAATATCTTTCCTTGTATAATGTTGGAGAAGACTGGTAATTTTTTTTTTTTTAATTTTATGTATTTAAAATAAGTTAAAACTAAAAGTGTGTGTAGGTCTGACTTTAATAAAATGGCATTTTCAAAAAAAATTAAAGTTTTCATACTAACTTTGAGGCCCATGAAATCTATGTAACTTGGAAACGTAAGACAGGAGTGTTATGCTCTCAGCTAAATTACTTGTAACCTGCTTTGACCACAAAGTAGTGTTTGTATTGAACTTGGGTAGACTCCAATTTTGAATTGCAAAAATAAGAATTTCAAATTCTCTAAAAAGTATTGCTGGCCTTCCGACATATTAGCTGTGTACCATTATGTCACTACGACTAGCTAAGGTCTGTATCATTTGGTTGCCACTAGCAGAAATTTTAGTTACAGCTTACTAAGCTTTAATACCATTTGGTCATTACTAGTTAAGCTGACATTAGTTGGGGAAACTGTAGGTCATGACATCCTCATTAACTGTCACCCATAGTAACAGGTGACCTTTACATCATCTGTGTTACAGAACGGAAGGTCTCAATGGGTCTGCATTTTAATATTTTGGTTTGCAAAACTTACTACTATTCGGTCACCACTAGCTGAGCTCACAATGCTATTGACTTTAGGAGTTGTTTTTTTACTACAATCATAAATTTAAGTCATAAAATGTATTTAAGCCTGTTTGCATTGCAGTCCAGTGTTTGATGGAATGTTTGACTTCTGCAAGATGTACACTGGTGCCTCACTAGAGGGCGCTGTTAAGTTAAATAATAATGTAAGTATTCTGGATCAAATACAGTATTGTCTTTATGTTAATATTTATACTTTCCTAAGTCTGATTCAAGACATCATTTTTCCACTTGTGTAATATAGATAAATAACTGCATTCAATGTTTATTGAACTAGTTTCAAAAGGATTAAATATAAGGATCATCTGAATCTAGTTTTATCAACAGTAGAGTCTTCTGCTAACACCATTTACTTAAAGGAGTAAACCCAGGATTTGACAGAATGTTCATGAACTAGAGACTGGAAGACTTTGCCTGATCTCTTTGTCTCATTACTAGATTGTAACTTTTTGACATGTTGAAGCTTAGCATCATTGTACATGTATTATAATGACACCACTTTTATGTATTACTTATTAATGTATTAAGGGTAAAGTCACACAAGTGCCCAAGTTTATGTTATATATCCATTTGAGTAGATATAAACCTTGCCTTTGGTAGTGTTTTAGGTTTCATTTAGTGACATGTGTAAACTGTGGAGATGCTTAGCCTCATGTTGTAAAAAAGATGATTGGATCATTGTGTTGTCTGATTGAGTTGTCCTGTTTTAATTGCTCTGTTTCTTTCTGTCTACCAGCAATGCGACATAGCCATCAACTGGTCCGGTGGACTTCATCATGCCAAAAAGTATGAGGTTAGTAAAAACATCAAGTATGGAACATTATGTTAAGTTATTATTTCCATTAGAGAAAATAAGAATGAATTTTAAGTTAACCTCTATTTCTTGTTAATTGTTTTAATTCTTGATAATTGGCATAAATGTGAAATTCATCATAGCTGCATGTAAATTAATTAGTCTAGCATCTAATTAGGACAATCATAAATGTGTGTGATGGTTAAATATTACATTGTTTTTGTTCCCCTCAAGGCTTCTGGGTTCTGTTACGTGAATGATATTGTCATTGCCATACTGGAACTTTTGAAGTAAGTTGTCAGGCATGAATGAAATTGTATTAATATTATTAGCTGATAAGTTAATCCACCCAATCTGCAATCTTAATAGTAAAAGAGTTAATTCATATGCTGTCATCCCTTTTTTGAAATGTTTTAATGTAAACTGTAACTGATAAACCTACTGTGCTGCCTGTCAATAAATTATTTAATCAGCAACTTTATTGCTTAGCTTTTAATTTCACTGTCTGAAGTAATTTAATTTTTACTACATTCTATCTATTTGCCAAGACCGAAATAAACTTTGTTCCCCTATATGATAATATGTTAAATACAAAATGTGAACTCTGCTCTTCAGGTATCATCCTCGTGTGCTGTACATTGACATAGACATTCATCATGGTGATGGCGTACAGGAAGCTTTTTATCTAACTGACAGGGTGATGACAGTGTCATTTCATAAGTATGGTCAATACTTCTTCCCTGGAACAGGTTAGTGAAGAAACCATTTAAAAAATTTTTTTCATTGATTACAGTTAGACTTCTTGATCCTCATTCTCATTATCTTGATCCTCATTCTCATTATCTTGATCCTCATTATCTTGATCCTCATTCTCATTATTATGTTGGAGTGTTCAGATGACTACACATTTTCTGTCTTCTATTTTGTTGTTATGTTTTGGTGAAGCTTTTTAAATTTTTTACTCAGTACAGCTCAGTATTAAAAGAGGTTTTGTTTTATATTAGATACACATATTATTAATGGTGTTAAATTTGTATAAACAAAATTAAAAAAAAAAACATTTTAAAACTCACATAAATAGAGACATTTATTTATGATACTTTGTGTACACACATTACATTTTGAAACCTAATTTCAATCTTCGTGCAGGTGATATGTATGAAGTTGGCGCTGAGAGTGGCCGGTATTACTCTGTCAATGTTCCCCTTCTGACAGGAATTGATGACACTAGTGAGTTGAGCCTTTTTTTTTATTTCAACTAGCTTAATACCAATCAATGTCTTTTTTGTACCGCCTGGTCAAGTGTATAAGGAATCTCTTCATTTTGAGATTCATGCGATATTTAAAAAAATCTTTTACTCAAGTCATAGATTGAGCTCATTTTGATGAATTCAGAATCAGCCAGTAGACTTTCACTTTGGTTTGTTTTTTTTTACTTTCAGATTATTTACAAGTGTTCAAACCAATCATAAGTAGTGTTATGGAGTTCTATAGACCTACAGTTGTTGTCCTACAGGTAGATTTATTGCATGATGGGATAGAAATAAAATATACTATTTTAATCTGCATGCTAATTAACTTTTCTAAACACAACTACATGAGAAATCAACAAAATCTGCCTAAGTACTTGTCTTTATTACAATCAATAACTGTTATTGTAAATCTTCATAGCTATCTTATATTGAAACTTTTTTCAGTTTTGTTTGATGATTGATCTGTCTGATATTTTATTTCACATCTGCTACATTTAATACTATGAATGAATTCTGAAAGGGAAACTTGAACTTTTATTTTTAACATTTAAAGCCATGAATGTTTAATATCCTTTGACCTCTGCTATGTTTAAAACTATGAATGTTTAATATCCTTTGACCTCTGCTACATTTAAAACTATGAATGCTTAATATCCTTTGACCTCTGCTACATTTAAAACTATGAATGCTTAATATCCTTCATGCAGTGTGGTGCTGACTCCCTTGGAAGTGATAGACTTGGATGTTTCAATCTCAGTATCAAAGGTCACGGGTAAGCATTGAGACATTTGGGCAATTTTTTTTTTAATAAATTTCTGAGATGTCAGGTCATACAAGTTTAACCAAAGCTCTTATTAAGCTGGGCATTCACTTTTTTTTATATTACATTTTAGACTGTGCATTTTTCATACTACATCATTATTTCTGCGCTATGTCCAATTTTTTTTATGGGCATGGGGTGGGAGAGGGCATCCATGAAATTTTTTTAAGAGTTCAACAAAATATCTGGTCAGTATTTCCACTCAACCCCCTTGGATAGGTAACTAAACGGTTTATGCACACATCCCGCTTTACACAAGCCTTTATTAAGACCCTGGTTAATGAGTGGCATTGGAAGAGATGATTTCATTAAAATAATGTTGGAAAAGGTATTAATTTTTTCACATAAATTTTTTTTTTTATTTTACCTATGTTGTTGGACTTATCAGAATTTTGTGTTTGTTTCAGAGAATGTGTTGACTATGTTAAGTCTTTCAATCTGCCGCTCTTGGTTCTAGGAGGGGGTGGGTACACTAAAAGAAACGTAGCTCGCTGCTGGACCTATGAAACAGCAGTGGTGCTTGGAGAACAAATTAGCAATGAAATACCTTACAATGGTAAGTACTAGCTGATCTTTTTTTATTTATTTTTTTATTTTTATGTTAATTTAATCAGTCTCAGTTCCTGTCCTTTAGTCTTTTAAACTGTTGGGGTACCAAATATCATCTGTCTTTTGCCAGGATTAGAGTTTCCTTCATTGACTGGCTTGTCCGTTCCTTAATGTTGTCATTCCGTCACTTGTTTTGTCTTCCAATCCATATATTCTCTGGTCCTTGCAAGGCCCTCAGATCATGTGAGCCTTACAGTCTAACATCTTCTTCTGTATTTCAAAACATCAGATATGAAATTTGCATTTTTATTTTACATCAATATATCCTGATGGATACCTATAGCTATTGTGGTAATCTCTTATATAAGATTGTATTTTATGTTTTTTTTTTAACAAATGTTACATTTTATATAACTAACAGAAATTAGTTTACATCTTTTAATCAAAGTTTTACTCTTTTTTTTTTTTTGATGATTTATACTGTTAGGTAGTGTAGTTTAGTATTGCGCACACTTTTTAGATAGTTAGTTTAGTCTTTTAGAATTGCGCACTTTTTGGTACCGACATTGAGCGCACATTTTATGACGACACAGACTGTAGGATTAGAGGTTAAGTTTGACGTATTTATCTTTTGACTAGACTGTGGCCCATCTTGTAAATAAATTATTATTGAATGATATCTCGAAGTCAACTTGGTCATTTGAACATTCGTTCCTGTTCGTTCTTGTTCTTGTGATTGTTCACTGTGAACTCGCACATAATAATTTCATCGATACAACTATACCCAAGCATCTAGTATCCAGAAGAAACTTAGAAATACTTTAACTACAGTAATCTACAAACAGCAAGAAGAATACATTAACAGTGATACAATTACAATACATGCTTTATGCTAAATTTAAATTTATTTTAAATGTAATGCCAAAAAAAATTAATCTTTTCAGAATATCTTGAATACTTTGGACCAGACTTCTTGCTTCATCCAGAAATATTTACAAAACAAGAAAATTTGAACACAAGACAGGTAACTGTAGACAGCTTCTTTTAAACAATGTAGTTAGAACTCTTGCAGCTCTGTTTTATAAATAGTGTTTGTATTATTATATTGATTTTTAAAATCTCATTTACCCGATGTTGTGATTGTTATGAACTCTTTACTGACTTTACTAGGATCGTATTTCGACAAGACATACTACGACTTCGTTAAATACTTTAAGAGACTCCAACGATGAAACAACAATAAAATATAACTTTAATAAAATAATAACTGAAGAGAACACATCAAATGTCAACTAAATGACCATACAAATGATTACTGAAACGGATTACTTGTATTACTCTTATCTTGCTATTACACTCCATGACCCAGCATCTGGTAAACAATAACAAATACTCAAGGGCCATTACTCCACATTTCCCAGTCAACCAAGGGAATTAACAAATAATAACAAATAAACCCAGAATTCCCAACATCTAACAACCAAGTTCAATCGAGTGGTTTATACAATGCTCTATACTAAGGTCTATACACAGTCACCACACCCGAGCTTTAAATTATTGTTTATATCTGTCATACTGTTCTGGATTGGATGTTGTGTGTTGTCTAACACTACTTATTGTATTGCGAGTTTGAGTATATCCAAGGGACACCACAATTAACTGTAATATACTTGATAAGACTTCTGGATACTTCAACTGATGTTTATAGAAGGGGATGATCGTCTTGTTCATTGCTATATTAGCAGTCTATTCAATATTCATCTTTCTATAAGCCCTAGCCATATTCTTCTCTTATCATGTGCCCATATTCTGCCATGTCATTTGTTTGGCTAACTACTTTTACCGTAGCTAAAAACAATGCACAATATATTTATTTACAAAACTGACATGATCTCTAAACTAAACTTTGTGACTACATCTCCTCCCCCTTTTTTATAGAAAAAAAATTGTCTAATAATTTTTTTAAACTAGTCATGGTTTTACAATAGCAAAAACAAATACAATATATTTATTAACAAAACTAGCATAATCCTAAACTAAAAGCTATGTTTTATCACGCTCACATCAGCAATATTTTACATTTTAATATCACTGCCTGGTATGGCAATCTAAGCACTAAGAATAAAAATAAACTCCACAGAATCCTAAATGCTGCTGGTAAAGTCATTGGCAAAAAGCAAACCCCCCTTGGACAGCTGTTTGATACAAATATCCTTACAAAATCTAAAAAGATTCTAGAAATAAAAAATCACCCTTTGGGACAGGATTTTGTGATTTTACCATCACAAAAGAGATATAAGACACCGATAGCAAAGACAAACAGACACGAAAACTCTTTTGTTCCTCTGGCAATCAAATCATTAAACAGTAACAATCTGATGTAAACTTTTGACATGTGTGTGAGTCTGGTGTGAATGAACATTCTGTTTCTCTTTATAGTTACAATGTTTTGTTTGGTATAATGCACAAATTGTAAGACAAATTTCCTTATGGACAATAAAGATTATTATTATTATTATGATTAAACTAGGTGACTAGAATATTGACAAATTATTTTAACTTTTAAGCTGCAGTGAAGATAACAAAAGTTTTTGTAAGATTACTTATACCAGCATCAATATTAGCTATCATGTCTAAATGTTTAAAGTTACTTTTCTTATGTTTTTCAAAACTGACATTTTAAAATGTTGCAGCTGTCAAGTAGTTTAAAAAAAAAATTATTAAAATTTTATTTAAATTGTGGTGACAGGATTTTTTATTTGTGATTTTACTGCAACTACTCTAGCTAGTTCTAATGAGCACCTGAAATATGATAGCAAAAAAAAAGGGGGGGGGGTTGTAGTGTTAACTAGATGACATCTTCATGACACCTCTGCCAAAGAAACAGTAAAACTTAACATTATTTGCCCCAATTTAATCCTTGGTACAGTATCAAACAGGATTTAATTTTGATCGCTAATAAAATTTAGTATCTTATAATGCGCCCTACATGTCTGTTCCTCAGTATCTGGATAACATCAAGTCCAGCGTGATGGAGAACTTAAAAATGTTGACAGCTGCCCCCAGTGTCCAAATGCAGGACATTCCTTCAGACTTGTTGAGCCTTGAGAACACAGAAGAACCAGACCCTGATGTCAGGAACTCAACAGATGACCTCGATAAAAGGTTGATGCATTCTTATATTTTTTATTGTCTTTGAGTTTAAGAGTATTGTGGACCAAACTGCTTGATTTACTAACTTAGAGGCCCTTGAGTTAAAACTTCTATTAAAAGCTTTTTCTTTTCTAAATTTTGAGTTAGCAATGTACTTTAAGTACACAAGTCTTATGGTAGCTTACTATTTGTTAGTTATATATATATATATATTGGCCTCCTTCATTCATAGAATGACTATATTTCATCTCAAACACATTTTCATATGGCTATGGAGCCCTATTTTAGAGAGACATGCCCGTCCACATACATTGCAAGTCTAGGTGGCTTTCACTTTTTCACTTTGGTGGTAAAGGAGCTGGCCATTTTCCGTGTGGCATGCTTTTCTTCCAGAGCTGAGGCCCATCCCATGTTTTCTTGCTGTCAAAGCTTTCTTGGTCACTGTCTCACTCCAACATAGCCTTAGACTGCACTATTTGTTAGAGAAATTAAAAACACTTGTTCATTTCGCTGGCCCAAAAACATGGCTGCTCAGTCCGAGGTGTGGCCTTAATAGTTTATCAGATTCAGTGCAAGCAAATATCCTTGTCGGCTTGTCTAATGGAGCTCGATTTAAGGTCTCTTTCTAAAACATTTGCTTCCCTTCAGCTGTAGTTTTTCTTTTTATCACTACAAATTGATGAGCTTTATGACAACAGCTTAAGGCACACCAAGGCTGGGAAATAGTCATCTTTTCGTATCTCCAGATTGATTTGAAGACCTTTTTTTTTCTTCAAAACCTACTGGCTATTAGTTTATTGATTTACGCTATTTAAATCTGTGTTTCACTAATCAATTTATGTTATTTCTGGAAAAGTTCCATTGTTACTTAGGAGCTAATATTTATATTTTGTTGACAGGATTGAACCAAATAATGAGTTTTACGATGGAGATAAAGACAACGACAAAGAAAACGATGGCTACCTTGATGTTTGACCACAACTCAACCAGACCACACAATCATCCATCTTTCAAACTTCCTGATACATGAGCTGGTCTCAGGCACAGGCTGTCAAACATATAAATAACTTTCAAAGAATAGACAATGCTCTTACTATGTTTAACATGTATATGTAGGCTGGGCAGTACAGTAATGTACTGACTTTACCTTTGAGATATAAAAGGGCTAATGATATAGACGCTATACAGTTCACACCACAGCTCTGTAACAGAAATATCAAACATTTGCCAGTCCGTACTTGTTTTTCATATTATAACCAACAAGGGTACCATTATTTCTGCCTTATCTAAATGAATGTTAAAAATAAAAAAAAACTAGTCTCTAAAAGTTGGCGTGTATTCTTATTACAGCTCACAATGTTGGGCTTGTGTATAGCTGCAATATTAATTACGACAAGTTGTACAATGAAAGTATAGGCTTAACATACAAGTGAAATCTTTGTTGCATGGGAACAAGTATTCCTCTTCATCACTAGTTTGCTTAGAGCTCCGCGATGTTCTGTGTACTGAACACTTTCAATCATCTGCTGCCTGTTGAGCTCAGTCCTGTTCAAAGCTGTATATTTGTAAATATAGATTTACTTTTTCCCATTGGCCTAAATAACTGCTAAGAATGTGTTGGATTGATCAACCTGATCTTAAAACACAATAGTATGCAGCCTTAAAAGCTCAAAGTTTGTCTGTTGTGTTTAGTTGTTTTTTTTTAAATCTAATTTCAACTGTTGTGTTATCTTTTAAATCTGTTATTTTTACTGGATTATGAACTAGAATAGATCACAAGGTCTTAAAGGTGAACTCTACTTAACTATGAATTAGAATGTTAAAGCTTAACACTGCCAGCTTAAATGCATTTTAGTTTCTTGAGAATTAGGGGGGAAAATCAGTAAAAATTGAATTTGATGATGAAATAGCTGTAGGAATCCGAAAATGATTAAGTGAAAAAGAAAAAAAAATAAATTAGTGGATAGTACTGATCCTAGTGCCTATGTATAAAGCTGAAATAAATGACTGTCTATATCAGGGGTTCTCAACCTGTGAGGTGATTTACCCATGGGTCGCCTAAGACCATCAAAAATATGGATTGTTATTGTCTATTCTTCTATTGCTGTATGTGTGTGGGGGGGGGGGTCGCAGCAGAGTGGGGGATTATAAAATGGGGTTGCTGAGCATAAAACCTTGAGAACTGCTGGTCTATACCTTTTGAGCAACACAATTTTTATCAACAAAAAAAACCCAAGAAATCCAAGTCTGATGTTGATTTTCACCTCTGGATAATAATTTCTAGTATTGCATTGTCATTTACCTCTTGCATAACTCCATCCTCACTTGGATGATGTCCTGGCTAGACCAACTGAACTACTAGATGACTTAAAGTAGTGACACTCTTCACATGTTACCACCTCTAAAAGACTTGACTGTATCTTATCACACATGATGCCATTTCTTTATTTCAGATGCTTAAAGGACTCATGACAGTTTAAGAGCTAGAAATGTATATAGTTCAGTTTCTGTATCAGTCATTGTGAATCTTGTGTGTGACTTTTGTGAGTGGATGTTATGTGCATTGATAATGTTTTTCTAATAACAGTAGCACTTCATTGTTTGTGTCTGTAAACCTATTTATATAACTTGAGATTTATCTCATGATGTAGGAGTGTTTAAAATATTTTACAAATAGGAATTTTTGTGAAATTGAAAGAAATGTTGAAACCTTTCTGTGCTTTTGCTAAAAAAAAAAAAAAAAAAGCTATAAATATATATAAACCATTCACCTGTCTAGCCATTCAATGTGTATTAAAATGATGACTTCTTGACAAATGGTTTTCTTGTTGTGTAATGTCACCCTTGTTTTTTATTTATATATTGACTCAGAACACACATTTCATACGTTAAAAAGCTGGCAAGACAAAATCTATTGCAAAATGGGTGAACTCCTACTTGATTTTATGTTTGAATTATTTTAGTTGCTTTTTTTTAATTTTCTTGATTATCTCCCTTCCTCATTTTCACTTTTCCCTGTTGGTGAATTCATTCCCCTTCATTCTGAACAATAACAAAGTTGTTTCTACTTTCACTTTCAAACTGCCCCACCTCCTCCTCCATCTCAAACTTTCAAAGAACAAACACATTCCAATTTTAATTTAGCTGATTCTTGATTCATAATTGAAAGCCAATTAGAGCTGCAACTCTGCATCTTGTCATTATAGATCATCTTTATAGTAAGAATAATCTTTTCATTCTTAGGACTGATATACAGAATTGTCTTTTGAATCTAAATATTAAGTAAGCAATAGCCTTCAGAGACCCAGCTGGTAGTTAATATATTTTCTTATAGATTATTTAATGTTTGCAGGAGATCTTAAGTCCAAGATAGTCTTCAATCAGTATTACTTCTGTTAAGGGCCATACCATTATTTTCTATTATTTGATATTTGCTTAGCATAAATTTTATGGAGGCGCGGTGGCTGAGCAGTAAAGCTTTAAGCGCTTGGATAATGTACTGGGGTCTGTGGTTCGAATCCTGGTAAAGACTGGGATTTTTTATTTCAAGATCTCAGGCGCCTCTGAGTCCACCCAGCTCTAATGGGTACCTGACATTAGTAAGGAAAAAGTAAAGGCGGTTGGTTGTTGTGCTGGCCACATGACACCCTCGTTAACCGTATGCTACATAATCAGATGAACTTTACATCATCTGCTCTATATCTCAAAGTCTTAAAGGAAGACTTTACTTTTTTTTAAATAGATTTTATACAATTAATTTGTAACTTTTAAGATATAAAATAAGTCATATTTGATTGCAAGTTTCGTCCCTTCAGAATTGAAGATTTTTACATACTTGACCAAACTCTCCCAAAGGAAAATCTTTGATGATTGGCTGGTTTTAATCCTAGGAGAATCAAGATGACAAGCCATCCAAAGTTTTACTTGGACTAATGAAATCCACATCTAAGAATACCTTTGATGAAAATTCTTCATAATATTTTGATACATCATTCTAATAAGTGATAAACTTAATTGTGCTACCCTGATTCTTATCTTACAAATTAAATACCTTCCTTGAAATAATTAATTAACATGATATGACAGCTGGCTGCCTGGTCGAGCGGTTTGCATGCTGGACTGTCGTATCGATTTACCGATGGTCCCGGGTTCAAACCCTGCCCGCTCCCATCCCCCGTCGTCCTGCGGGAGGTTTGGACTAGGAAATAACTATCTTCAACTCTGAAGGAATTTCCGAAACATGTAAAACATTTTACAAACAAACATTTCACAGCGACAGCTAGAAATATTGGTTCAGGCCTCTTAGCTATGTTTTTAAGGCTATTTCCTGAGTTACACAAATAAATCAAGAGGCATAATAATAAAGATTATTATTTTGATTTATTAATAATTTTGACACAAAGCATCAGTTGACTCAGGCAACCCATTCCATGCTCAAATGGCACTAGGGAAGAAGGAGCATTTTGTTTAAGTTTATTCTACTCTATATCTAAACTCAAACCATCCAAAATAGTAAATTTATTTGATATATATACCGGTATATATATGTTGTATTTGGTCTAAAACACTGGCCTCTTTTTTTCTGGCACCTAGATCTACAATCTTTCTCAATTTAACAAAGTAAGAATAAATAATGAATCCTGTGTCTTGTTCTTTTAAATGTTACATTCAATTTATGTGAAATATTGTCCTATTTTAAAGACACTAAAATCTTTCATGGAAATGTGTACATTTGCTCAGCACCAAACTGGCAAGACGTTGGTGACATTAGTCATTAGTGAGTAGTAATGCACTGTTGCACGGATACTATCCTTTGAACACATTATAAGAGTTGGCAACAACCAACCCAAAGTCAGCACTTTTTGCATTAAAAAGAATATATAGGTCTGTGGAACTGCTGAACTCGTTTTGTTCCAGAGATTAAGTTTGTTTTTTCCATCTCTCAAAGGAGCTCTTCAGACGTGTGAGACAGATTTAGTGCCACAGCTGGGGTAGGTGTCGTAAGTGTGTCCAGCCATTAGACTATGGTTCGTCTGGATAAGTTCGTGTGACGGAGAGTCTGCCCATCTCTCCCTTGCGCAGCACTTGCAGGCGCACACTGTGGTGGCCAGTTTACGGATGCTGCCCCGAATGTTCTTGGACATGAGAACGTAGATAAGAGGATTGATACAGGACTGGAAGTAAGGGAGACTATTGATGACGAGCTGGAAATAGAAAACAAGCAATGTAATAAAGAATAGGCTACTTTCCAAAAAAAGGGAAGTAATCGATAATTATAGGGTTGTAGTTTAATACAGGGTTTACGTTCTTTCTGGGATATAAAACAAAATTAATTAATGCTAAATGAGTGTCATCGAATATACATAATTTTGCGAAATTTCAATTACATCCGAGTATTGGGAGAAAAAACGTGTCAGAACGTAATATAGGGATCCAGAACTCTCATTTAGTAGCATATATTCCCATATTTCGATAGTTGATCAAAATAATTGATCACCAACTAATAAATTGGTTTGTTCTTTATTTTCTTATCGATTCACGTCTTGTCAGGTTCAATGATTGATTGTGCAAAGTTTTATTTTGATCTGAGAACGGGAAATAGGAAAAAAAACATTCAAACTTTTTCACAGAGTGACAGAGTGATTTGATAGAAAAAAAATGTCGATTTATATAAGCCTTGAGATGACACAGATGGGGGTAGTGCTGTGTGTTAATAGACTACGCAAATCGCCCCAGGCCAGCGCAAGACGAGCGGTCAACCGTGTCGAGACGCCAGTTTTGTGTTGTAAATATTACGCACGCAAGTCACTGCAAATGTAATCAACCAAAGTTGTCAAACGATGTTCCACCCTGCTCTAGAAGGTTTGTAGGGACCCTATATAAGAGCGAATGTGTCATAGAGTCAATCACACGTTATCTAGCAATATAACAAGTACGAGGCGAAGTCAGAACCAGCACGGTGTGTGTAGAGTGTAGACGGTCTGGGACAGTGGCAATGTTTTTGGACAGTCTGTGTAATGTTGTTGCCAACTGTACAGTATTTGTGATGTATTTGAAATTAAACTGTTACTGATACTTTGAATACCCGAGTTGTCAGGTTATTTAAGTTGGTTGTGTTGTGTGGTGCAGTTTGCAGAGAGCCTGAATAGTGAGAAACGTTACAATATAATATGCATAATTTAGTTTTAAATAATGTATTTTGTTTTACTTTGTGGAGGGGCCCTTGGTAGACGCACTGACGTAAATCCGGAGATGCTAAAAGCATATCATATTTTACCATTAGAAAAATGCGCTAATAGTTTTTGACCCGTCGAAATGGGGATTTACTTTTAACTCATTTTGGAGGCCTTCTTCTTGCGGAGGAGCCCGGGGGCTGTAGCCTTGCCTGCCCTTCCTTGGAACCGGCCCTGATATCCCTCGATCCTCATATTCTCAATATCGTTTCCTCTTATTTTTGTTCGATTTGCAACATCTTATTGCTTGAAGAATGTTAATATCAAAAACAAAAATATAAAGAGGATTAGGTTACTGTTAGTAACTCAAAGTTGAATCTCGCTATTTATAGCACGAACTTGTAGCCTAATAAAACCAAACCATAGACT
>JADKLZ010000130.1:37436859-37450324 GCA_021533235.1 Biomphalaria straminea | reverse complement strand
TTTGTATTTGGAGATTATGGTTCAGTGTTTTGTGTATAATTGCTACTCTTTACCAAGCTTATACCAACCCACTCTGTCTGGTCCAAAGTTTGTACACATTATTTCTCCCACTCCCAATTTTGAATCAAGTTTTAATTTTGCAGTTATTTCTTTTACCTGACAACAAAATAATCAATATATAAAAAAAACAATTCGTTATTTAAGTATTGGTAACTAATTATTTTGTTGGGTATCAAACAAGGGAAAGAAATCGTAGTTTACAGAGGTTGTGGTATAAGTTGAATTAGTCCACTTGAGGAAGCTTAATCCCTTTGTGAACAAGATTTGTTTATGCTTTTAAAAAGCGAGCACGGAAACATTCATCTTTCTTTTCCCTCCCTCTCCTCCTTTTCCCAACTGGTTCTGATAAGTGATAGGATAAGTGATAGGATAAGTGATAGGATAAGTGATATGATAAGTGATATGATAAGTGATATGATAAGTGATAGGATAAGTGATATGATAAGTTATATGATAAGTGATAGAATAAGTGATATGATAAGTGATATGATAAGTGATAGGATAAGTGAAAGGATCATAGAGCGTTGAGAAAGCCAATAGCATAAAAATCCCTTAAACCAGGGGTGGGCAAATTACGGCCCGCGGGCCACATGCGGCCCGCCGAAGTGTTTTATGCGGCCCGCGAAAACCTTAATAAATAAAGTGTGCCCACACATTACACATATAAAAATGCAAATATATTAAAAATAAAAAATAAATGTAAATATCTATAGAAATTATTGAAACTTTTGATTCTTATCACTTGTAATGTGGAGGGTAAAGAAACATTGTCTCTAAACGTGCTTCTAAAAAGTTTAAAGTAAACGAAGATTACAGTTAATAGCAATACTTCGATATATTCAGTAAAACACATAAGCCCAGGCCAGTATTTATTCAATGCTATGAAGAACTGTGTCGAAAGATTTGGGTTGGCTTGTACAAATGACAAGGGTAACAACCGATGGAGCTTTGACTGAGAAAAACAATCTTTAAATAAAAAAAAGAAAATATACCAACCATAAACTAGTAACTGGAAAGTTTACATATAGCTACATTAAATCCATATTTTTATTGTTAAAGTATAGAGATATAACCCACATGACTCTTCCTATGAATAGTCAGTTTGTGTAGTTACTTAAAATCATTGATTGTTGAGGGCCTCACGAAGGAAATAGTGGAACTTGTACTTTCTGTTATTGTTCGAAGTACACTAGATTTTAAATAAATTGCACAATTTTATTTTTTTTCCCCTTTATTTTCTATTTTATTCGGGGCCACCAAATTCACTTAGCCTATGGCCTCCAATTATCCAAGGCCGTCCGCGACTTGCACTTCCGAAAATATCTTGAAGATTTAGAATTAAAACATTCTGCGGCCCGCCTAGTCCCCAAATTTTATCAAAGCGGCCCTCGGTTCAAAAAGGTTGCCCACCCCTGCCTTAAACAAAACAATTGGTACAAATATTTCTAATTGCAAAGATGTATTATTTTCAGTCTATTTCTATAACGAATTTCATTACATAACTCATCCAAACTAATTGATACAACATTGTTTTGTTTTGTTTTAAAGTGTTGTTGTGTTTTTCTTGTTTTTTATTTCTAAAACCCTATGTTTCTGTAGCAGAAATGACGATGACGAATATATATTTAATATATTTAAAATATTTAAAACAAAAAACAACAACATTCAAATAAAAAAAAAAGGATGAAGACATATACCACTATCCACTATCCAATTTCGGAAAGTTGATTAACTCTGATCATGCTATAAGCATGAAAGTAGCGATACATAAAACCTATATATTATAATAGTATATTAAAGTTAATGTTTCTTCGTATAAAAATAACATCATTTAATATGTTTATTTAGTAACAAAAAAATGTAAATTTGTAGGGTTAACGCAATTTAGTATATCTGAGGTACAGCACGAGAATAAAAGTACACTATAAGCGGACACGTCTTAACTACAAGTTTTAATATACAAAGACAGAGACACATTTCTTATTCAATATCCTAGAACAAATACGTACAAGTGCTCCTTCTTCGCTACTGTCATAAGACAATGTTGCCTGAATCAGCCTGGAAAACCAACAACTTATCAGAGTTTAAGCCATATATTAACATGCATGACTAGATAGTAAAGTTCCCCTTTCAGACCATATGGTCTATAGGGCAGATGATGTAAAGGTCATCTGATTCTGTGGCCTACGGTTAACGAGGGTGTCATGTGGCCAGCACAACGACCAACCGCCTTTACTTTTCCCCAACTAATGTCAGGTACCCATTAGAGCTGGGTGGACTCAGAGGCGCCCAAGGATCCCGAGATAAAAATCCCAGCCTTCACCAGGATTCGAACCCGGGACCCCCGGTTCAGAAACCAAGATCTTTACCGCTCAGCCACCGCGCCTCACATGACTAGATAGACATATGGAATGCATAGGACGTAATATTCTTATTAAAAGTAACGTCTGTAATAGATAAGATAAGATAATATAAGACGACAGTGTTAATTAAAGTATGAAAAGAATGTAAGGTTGCTTACTATGGATTTTTTTTTCTTCATATTGTGGGGGTCTCATTCTTGTAGAGTCCCCTGGGCTCTTAGCCCCGACTTACGCATCTTGGACTCATTTGCTAGTATAAAAGAAGTCTAACTTGTGTTGATAAGTGCATTGAAAACACGGAGGTCTGTCTATTCACGTTCATTTATTAATGTATATATCGTAATGCCGAGCAGAATGGAAATGGTTTTTAGAAGATGGAGAGTGAATCAATTTCTCAAGTAGGTTTCCTCTATCATTCATTTCTCATTCTATCTCATCATTAGAGGAAAATAAAATGCATCACAAACCACACGTGATTTGAATGTATTAACTTTTAACGACATAATTATCAAAGGTATCAATTATTAATTTGATTCCAGCCCAAGAAAGCAGTTTTTGTGCTTCAAAATAGAGTTGGATTGGAAAATATAGAATGGTAGTCATACACACACTCTCTCAAAATATCGTAAGCATACATTCACACACACACACCTCAATCACAAACACACAGGAAACAAAAGTAAATTTGTAAACGCAAGTCATTTATTTGTATTACAAATCTTGTATTAACTAACTGTGTCTATCTGTCTGTCAGTCTGTCTGTCTGGTAAAAACTAAGTTGTGCACGTTATTTCTACGACACCCAATCTCGGATCAAGTTGAAACTCTTCAAAATTATTCATTGGCATACATAAGACAGGAATCAATAAAAGAAATTGACCAATTAGTCAACTAACTAATGGCAATAATTATTTTGTTTGATACAGACTGGGCAAATTAATCTTTCAGCATTCGCAAATACAGCTAAATATGTAGAGTTTTGTCCCCTTAGATAATTGAACACCTTATTTCTCCCACTTCTCATTATCGGATCAAATTGAAACTTTCAACAATTATTCATTCTTCCTAACAAAACATGAGTCAATAAAAAAAATCAATCATAAAGTTAATTAGATAGTGATAATTAATTAGTTTTTTTCGATATCGCAAAAGGGAAATATCTTCTATATTTTAAGAAATATAGGTATAATTGTGGAGTTCTTTCCCTTATTAATGCTACGTTGTTGTTTTTAAAAGAGCTTTTTATATTTCATTTGTTTTTCTGTATAATGAAACGTAAAGAAAAGAACTGTACAAGATAATTATTGAGTCGTCGTTTGATGAAACGCTCTGATGATACGGCAATTGAAAGGGGGGAAAAAATCCAGGTTAATTCCCTTAATTAAATTGATAAAAACATGCGTCTTTTTTTTTCAATCTACAAATTGGCGTCCTTACATCCCCCTTTCTCCTTTTTCATTCACAAAAACAAACAGACAGAAAAAAATCTTCATGTGTGGAGATTAAGCCAGACGTTACAGCAAGTTGGCTGAGGTTATGATCACTTGGCAACGAGGTTGGGCGTTCAAGCTGCAGTCAAACAGAAAGGTTTTCGGGAGAAGGGTGCATAGCGGTTTGCACAGTGTCATCTCTAGCCCCCAAAAAATTACATGCATCCCTTATTGCTTTAAGTATGGTAAAGAATTTTATGGATCTTTAAATGCTTTAGTGGGAAGCTTGGTCGAGAGGCTAAGTGCGGCTTGAACTAGGCTTGGCTTGGCTACCTAGAAGGAAGCTCGAGGTTCGACACCCGACTCGGGCAGAGTTGTGTTTACTGAGCGCCTAAAGGCAGCACGAAATACCAACTCCTAGATACCCCCTCCCCCCACTGGTCCACAAATGAGATTGGACCAAAGCGATCTGAGCATGCTATAAGCATGAAAGTAGCGCTATATAAAAGCTATATTAGTAATAAGCATTGTAAAGAATTTTAAGAATCTTTTAATGTTTGAAGTATAGTGCATGATACTTCTGCTAACTAGAGAATAACGACTTAGGAATGTATGTCTTAAAAATAGTTACTTTTGTTTTGTTTTTTTACATTCTGAAGATTATATGGATCAATGCATTTGTATATTATGTTGATGTTGACTGTGCACCGGAAACCGAAAAAATGAGAACAAAATAAGCAAAGTTAGACAGTTGTATTTGTGTATGTATGTGTTTGTGTTCCGCATGTGAGAGTTGTTCGTGTTTGCATCTAGACTGTTATTATTATAGTGGCATTATATAATGAGTTGGACAATTGTAGTGAAACTGTTGTTGTACAGTAGTTACGCTGAGGTTGTCAGTTGTAGTCAAAACAAATTTCCAATGTTTGGATCAATAAAGTTATCTTATCTTATCTTATCTAAACTAAATTTTCATTTCTTTGAAAAAAAAATATTATCTACAAAGTAAACCACGTTGAACAGTGCATTTGCATAAGACATGTAATGTTTAATGGTACCTTAAATACGGGGCCAACCAAATGTTTATTTGGCTAGAGTATATTAAAGTAATTGGGATTTGCTTGTACGGGAACGACCTGAATTCGAACGTGTGGGTTAAAGCCTTCTCATGTTTCTCAAGCTCATACACGGTAACCACTCTGCTAGTAAAGAGCTTATGAACATGGAAGATAAAATACGTATCTATTGTTTATGTAGTCTCGTCCTATTTTTTTTTATGTTGTACTCACTATGACTAACTAATTCAGCTAATTCCACCATTTCAGTCAAGTACAATTTCTTTCCCTTGTTTGAGATACCAAACGAAATAGTTAATTAACAATAGTTACTTAAATAATTGTTTGTTTGTTGTTGTTTTTTATTGATTCTTGTGTTGTCTGATAAAAGAAATAACTGTGCACAATTTCCGCTGGGCTCGAGATTGGGTGTGGGAGAAATAACGTGTTTAATTTATTTACCATACAGACGGACAAAGTGAGTTTATGTCTTAATAATTTTTGTAAAAATGATCCAAGAAAAGGATGGGTATCAAGTAGTAGACCTAGTATGACCAAATGTAAGCCTACGAAATATCTGTTTTGTTTCGTATGTTCCGCTGGAATAGGATTCGAACCTGGCACCAACGTGATAACACTTGGAATCTCATAGCACACGACCAGGCAGCCATATGAACTAGAAAGCAGCCATAATAACTAGAAAGCAGCCATAATAACTAGAAAGCAGACATAATAACTAGAAAGTAGTCATAATAACTAAAAAGCAGCCATATGAACTAGAAAGCAGTCATATGAAATAGAAAGCAGCCATAATTACTAGAAAGCAGCCATAATAACTAGAAAGCAGACATAATAACTAGAAAGTAGTCATAATAACTAGAAAGCAGCCATATGAACTAGAAAGCAGTCATATGAAATAGAAAGCAGCCATAATTACTAGAAAGCAGCCATATGAAATAGAAAGCAGCCTTAATAACTAGAAAGCAACCATATGAACTAGAAAGCAGCCATATGAAATAGAAAGCAGCCATATAAAATAGAAAGCAGCCATATGAACAAGAAAGCAGCCATATAAAATAGAAAGTTCAAGTTATTTTATGTTTCATTGGTCTAAGGCTCTAAGCCAAAAAAAAGGCCTCCAAAATGCCCAATAGGCCCTAAACCAAATCTCCCAAATGCCCTAAACCATAACTCCCAAATGCCCCAGTTGCTCGTGGCTTCCCTCCACTGTCTAGCGGCGCAGACGTTGTCACGATGACGAACTGTGTGTCACAAAGACATGTCACCGCCGTGATACCCGTCACTTACCTCCCTTTAATTAAATTCTCTCCCCCTTATAAAAACCCAAGCAAAAAAAAAAAAAAAAAGGCGAAGGAAAGTGGAATGAGGGGAAGGGGAGGGGCAATGGCTTTGGGTGAAAGGGGGTTAGGGGATCCCGATGAAAGTGAACAATATTTTTTTTTTCTTTTTCGGGTTATTTATTTTATTTGATGTAGAGGTTCAGCCTGAGGAGAATGCCTGGCCCGTATGCGTGAGGGAGGGATCACAGTGTGTGTGCGTGTCCTGGTGAGGAGGTGGGGGGCGTTCTGTCAGGGCGAATGTAAACAAAAGACGAGGACGATGAAGCACTTAAAGGCGGCACGTTTACTCTTCACTTATTGCTGGAGACAATTGATGTTTTCTCGTCTGCGACGGCTTACAGTTATAATTGCACGGTGGGTAGTGTCCCCTTGTTAATTGCTGTTTGTGTGGTTCTATCTGACGAAGAGTTGTTATTGTACTATTTAGGGTTTGCATTTATATGAATAAAATCACTTTCTAGGTCTTATTTGTTTTATTGCAAAGCTTATATCAAGTCGCTCTGTCTGCCTGTCTGTCTGGTAAAAGGTTTGAACAGTTACTTCTCAGACACCCATTAGTTCTTTTACCTGACAACACAGGAATCAATTTAAAACATTAACTAAAGAGTTAATGAACTATTGGTAATTAATTATTTAAAACAAAACCGAATGACGGACTTGGACTTCGCCGATGACGTTGCACTACTCGGGGCTACACATAAAAGTATACAAGAAATGACAGAGAGCCTAAAATTGGCCTCCGCATAAACTTGGATAAGACAAAAATGTTGCGAGTGGGTTATAAGGCAAAGGGTGCCCCTATCAGACTTGGCGAGTCAAGGCTTCAAGAGTTGGACAAGTTCACTTACCTTGGCAGCATCATAACAAATGATGGGGATGCATACCATGATGTAGTGTGCCGAATAGGAAAGGCAGGGAGCATTTTCCAAAGGCTGCAGCCTATTTGGACAAGTTAAGCAATTTAACTTGAGACAAATATATACCTTCTTAACACAATCGTCATTGTAACTGCAACATATGCACGTGAGACATGGAAGTCATCTGTCAAAATTGAGAAGAGACTAAATGGGGCTCAACAAAAATGGCTGAGACGGATTCTGAGAGTCAGTTACACAGATCGAGTCTCAAACAAGGAACTGGGAGTCGAACACTTAGTGAGGATGTAACAGAACGTCGCATGAGGTTTGCGGGACATGTTCTACGGCAAAATGAACTACGCATACCTAGAATTGCGATGACATGGAGGCCAATACGAGGAAAACTCAAACAGGGACGTGCTCGTATAACTTGGCGTCATACCTTCATGGAGGATCTCAGAACAGTGGACACCAGATGGG
Source organism: Biomphalaria straminea (assembly GCA_021533235.1). Classification (NCBI taxonomy): domain Eukaryota; kingdom Metazoa; phylum Mollusca; class Gastropoda; family Planorbidae; genus Biomphalaria; species Biomphalaria straminea. The sequence continues at coordinate 37,442,718 of JADKLZ010000130.1, read as the reverse complement.
AGGAGGCTGCAGATATTGCCAATGACAGATCTTTATGGAGACAGCTTGCCGCCCAATGCGCCGAACGGCGCGGGAGGACCTAATTTGCTAAGTAAGTAATTAATTATTTTATTTGGTATATCGAAAAAAAGTAAAGAAATTTTACTTGACTTCCTGGCACAGTTGTTAAAAATCAGGAAAAATCAGGAGCTGGCGATCCTAAGGCAGTTTGCAGCACCCAGTGCTACACTCTGGCAGAACCTGCGACGCCGCTGACCCCAAACTGTATCGGCACTGCCGTTCCTTTGGATACATCAGCTGCGTGGAGAGGGGGGAACTGATGAGTGGGCGACATCGTTCCGACCACAGCTTATGCCCAGGCATTCATCTCATGGAAATGAGATGATCCATAGTCGCTTCGCGACTGACGGTGGCCATATATATATATGTTACCATACTGGCTCAAGAAGGTTAACAGGGCGTTAGTTCGAATTCAGGTCGCTCATTTTTTATTTTTTTAAATACATTTTGAAAATTATCCCCCAGATACCTCTTTCTCCCCCCCCCCCCCATCTATTTTCCCAACTGGTCCAGATAGTAGATAGGATCATAAAGTATTAGGAAAGTTAAAAGCATGAAATATCGATAAACATAAACAATGGCTACGATATTTATAATTGCACAGAAGTATTGTTGTTAGACTAGTTCTGTTACAAATTTAACTACATGAGTAATTCAATCTAATGGAGACAACTAGACTCAAAATAAGCTTTGCTGACTTTTTTTAAAAAGTTTTTTTATTGGTACTATAAACTACTATTCATCTCAAGATCTTCCGTAGTTATCTTTGCCATTCTATAGTACATTCAAATTGAATAAAATGTATATTCCTAAATGAAGACTTTAACTTTATTTACAAAAGTTTGGACTTCATAAAAGTATTCTATAACTTAAACATGAATGATGCAGAAGAAAAATATTACTTTGGTTTCACTCCGTAATAATGTTTCCATGTTTTGAAGGAATTCTTCATTTTGTTCATTAGTATTTCACTACCATGTAATGATTGGTCTTCAAGAGCTTTGTTGTTTGTTATCAAAATAAATGTTATATTTGGTATAGTATTAAAGGGAAATGCATGCTCTTTTTATATAACACAAAGTCAAGTTTTAAAAAAATTAGAAGAGAAAAAATAATTAATGAGGTCAAATCAACGATGGTATCGTCGATTAGTAGAGAACGAGTTAAGTTCACTGGCATAGATGACCTACGCAGCAAAACTGTTAAACATGATTACTTGACCTTAAATCTTTTTTTTTCTTTTTTTTTTTCATTTGCCGGTAAACAGATCTAAGCCCGCCAAACTTATTAAAAGTAGATTACTCTCCAACATGACACTTTCTAAAATTCTAGTCTAAAACTGGTGTCAGAAGTGGTATCAGTAAACGTTTCTTATTTATTATACTGTCTTAAATGTAGTGACTATACAGTATCTGGGTATCATAATACTTTTAATCATGGAGACAAAGTCTAGAATGATTTACGGGAAAAACCCAGAACAATCTTAAGAAAAAAAAAACTATTGATTTTATCATTAAAAAAAAACAAAATTTTGGAAATCCCCGCAATTTAAGATCTTCAAACGTCAGTTGTGGCTGTAGCTTTGATCGAGTCTCTTAAAAATCTAGATAAAACGCTGAAAGTAAAAAAAAAAAATTTGCGGGAAAAATATTTATTTCGAGGTTTCAGAAAATGCACAGAGACAGACGCCAAGGGGTAGCCACTCAACGTAATTGCCTATTTCACTGAAAAAAGTCCAGGCACAGGCTTTCCAGACAAATTCCGAATGTCGCCACTACTTTCCCCTTCCCCATCTTTTATGTTTCGCCAGACTTTAAGATTGTCAGCCTTGGAAAGTGTGCCACCATATTGTAGCGCTTTTTTCTTTCCAATAAATTGGAAGGTTAGTGTCACAAGTTCTATTCAATGTTGAATGATGTTATGTCCTTGTGATGCCGGGGATTCAATCTTCTATTAAAATAATTAATTTAATGTCGAACTAGAATTCACTGTAAAAGATTCTTTATAGAAAACAAAACTCTGGAACTTTATTTGAATAAAACGTAAGTACAGCTTATGTACAATAGTAGATCAACAAGATGAGAATAATAACATAGCATAGGCTTCTTTCTTAATAAAACTTAGAGATGTTAGAATACACAACCTTTCAGTAAGACATTCACGCACAGACTGAAAATCTCACGCAATTACAGTCTCTGGGCGGAAGTTGTCATGTGACTGATGCAACCGACTGATGCAACTCCTAGCCAATAGATTTTAATTTCTATCAAGACAAAGAAAAGCTAAAAATAACTCTCGTGTAATACCAATATAGAAATCAACCCAGAATGGCATATGTGACAGTTAGAATTCTAAAAATAAAGTGGGAATTCGGATTAGTGTTTTGCTTGTATCTTGAAGTCAAGATTTTATTCTTGTTAGAGAAAAGTAAGATTTAAGGTGGGATACAACACAAAGACAAGGCTAAGACAAGACTAAGATATTCTAAGGCAAGACTAAAACAAGACTAAGACAAGACTAAGGCTAGACTAAAAGAAGACTAAGACAACACTAAGAAGAGACTAAGAAAAGACAAAACTAAGATAATACTAAGACTAGCCGTTACATCAGAACTTTTTCAGTTTACGAGATCTAAACGGGACGGACGGAAAGGCGGACAGACATTTCACACAAAACTAATAGCGTCTTTTCTCCTTTCGGTGGCCGCTAACAACAACAAAAACATTCACATAAATAAAACAGACACAAACATACAGACTTCATTGACTGCACACAGACGTCAAGATATTTTTCGGTATCCCAAGTCAATGGGTAGCGCTGAATGCTGATACAGTCAAGAATGAACAAGTTTTTGTACCGTTCGAATCTAGTCTTGATTATCAGAAGTCGCGACGACTTGACGTAGTTATAAAAAAGTGGGTGGCGACATATAGTAAAACATGATATAGGAATAAACTAGAATATGATCCTCTAGCCCAGGGGTTCTCAACCTGAGGGTCGCGACCCCATTGGGGGGTCGATTGACGATTTTTCAGGGGTCGCCTTAGACTTTAAAGCATCGAAAATATGGATGATAATTTTTTGTCTTTTCTTCAATTGCTGTGTGTGTCTGTATGGTGCGGGGGTCGCAACAGAGAGGGACATGGTAATGTGGGGTCGCCCAGCTTAAAAGGTTGAGAACCGCTGCTCTAACCTATATACGTTCGAACGAAAAAGGTTTTTATCACTTTGCATTATAAGTGGTGTTTATTGTTCTAATTATAGAAAGATTTAAAGCGATCAACAAAAGAACCAATCTGTGTTGGCGCCAAAATAATTGATTACTTCAAATGCTCTTTTAAAACTAAAACAAAAAAAAAAACCTGGTCTGTGTCAACAGAGTAGGGATTATAATTAAAATAGTAGCCTTTCTAGTTGTACTGATCCATGTTTCAAGTGATGCAATATTCTCTCTCTGGACACATTATCAAAAGATAATCGGCTTTTGTCAACTAATTCTATCATGCACAGGCTCCTAGGATCCATGGAATTTTGTTTGTATTGATTCGCAGAGAGCCGGAGAGAGGGGACCGGATAAGCTCTTTTGCTGTGTGCAGATTTTTTATTTTTTTTTGTGTGTATGATTTTGTAAGCATTCTATGCCTGGAGAATATACATTCACATCAGATCGATTGAATATACGGCAATGAGGGAGGGATAAAAAAAATATTTCCAATTTTTTTTTGTTACGAACAAGAATTGTGCGACTTTAGAGAATATTTTTAATGTTAAATAATGTGTTATGCCGGGATGTAGCTAGGAATTCTCCATAGTTTGGGGGCCAGGAGGGGCTTCGCCTATTTGGGGGCACTGCATTTTGCTTAATATTTTTTTTATGTAAAAAAAAACACTCATATCGAGGCCCCCTCAAGTTAGGTCCCGGGAGAATTTTCGAATCCTCCCCCCTCCTCCCCCACCCTAGCAACGCCACTGGTGTTATGTATTGACAAAAAAAAATTAAAATATGTACCATAATATTTTGGCATATAACACGAGCTCATACATGTACCAAGGGTACATCACTCTGATTAGATTATTGATCATTTTGGTTACTACGATGCTAGTCAGCAAGGCCGACAAACTAGACAGCCGCTTAGCTAGGGTCTCCGATTGGTTGATTGGAAGCTCAGTGGCGTAGCTAGGGTGGGGGGAGGAGATTTTGAAAATCCCCCGGGCCCCCACTGGAGGAGGGGGGCCCCAAAAGAGTGTTTTTTATATTAAAAATTATATATTATGCAAAATGCAGGGGCCCCCAATGAGGTCAAACCCCCCCTGGGGCTCCAAAACGATGGAAAATTCATAGCTACGCCCCTAGGGGTGCCTCTAGTATTTGTTAGAGAAGAAATATCAAAACCTGGGTGCATCGATAGCGTTAGAGCAAGAGTATGTTTTCAAACATTTGTATATTTATTTTTTTTTCGGTGTTAAACTTTATATTTTCCATTTCATTTAGGGTCACCTAACTCACTTTGCTTAGGGCCTCCGGTTATCGAAGGCCGACCCTGTAGTCAGTATATGACTTATGTATATAGAATATGGGGGCATACAATTAGGAGAACACGGAGGTTTAGCAAACGATAATAAGGAATTGTGGGATAAGAGAAGGTGGGTGATTTTGAGTTACAGAAGATGGGACATGTAGCATTACGTTTTTTTAGAGCTTGAAGATATGTTAATTAATATTAATTATTATATGTTCAAAGAAAATTATATGTTCAATATCAGATGTTTTCAAGTCGGCATATTATAGGAAAAAAGGAGAATTGCTTTGTGTGTGTTATCACTTTCTTTGAAAAAAAAAATTAATATGCATATTATTTTTAGTTTGTGGAAGGTGGAATAAAATTTACAAGAAATCTTATTTTTTAGCGGCCCCCGCAACAGGAGAAGGCGCTATTAGTTTTGTGTGGAATGACTGTCCGTCCGTTTAGATTTCGTAAACTAGAAAAGATAAAAAGATATTGAAAATCCGACATCATGTTATTTTAGACCAGTCAAAGTTCTGTTGCAACGGCTACTTTTTTTCTTTTCTAAAAGTGAATAATTTAATTTTTAAAATAACTATGCAAGCATTTTTTTGTCATAAAAATACACCATTTTTACAACTATTCACTATTATGTTATTATTCACAATTTTCAATATCTTTTCTAGTTTACAACATTTAAACGGATTGCATAATATATAGAACAATAAAAACAACACAAGATACAGAAATTTTACAAAGAGAATTAGATGAATTACAGAAATGGGAATCAAATTGGAGCATGTCTTTTCACCCAGAAAAATGTCAGTTATTAAGAAAAAAAAACTAAAACAAATTAATTCCACTTATCTTATTCATGGTAAACCAGTAACACAGACTAAAAACGCAAAATACCTAGGTGTTATAATAAATGAAAAACTGTCATGGAATCCCCATATTGATGAAACTATAAAAAAATCAAACAAATCATTAGGGTTTATTAAAAGAAATTTCTATAAATCAAATAAGAACATAAAACTAAAATGCTATTTAACCTTGGTTAGGCCAATAATAGAATATGCATCCTCTGTTTGGGACCCCTCAACTCAAGAAAACATTAAGAAACTAGAACAGACACAAAATAGAGCTGCGAGATTCATAACAAACGAATATTCACATTTCACTAGATTAACACCTTTAGTAAAATCACTAAATTTAGAAAGCCTTCAGGATAGAAGACTTAAGAGTAAAGTAGCAATTATACACAAAACACTGAACCATAATCTCCAAATACAAA
>JADKLZ010000130.1:37401476-37415478 GCA_021533235.1 Biomphalaria straminea | reverse complement strand
GGTTGCATGGAAACGGGAACACTATGGTTGCGTGAAACCGGGAACACCATGATTGCGTGGAACCGGGAACACTATGGTTGCGTGGAATCGGGAACACCATGATTGCGTGGAACCGGGAATACTATGGTTGCGTGGAACCGGGAACACCATGGTTGCGTGGAACCGGGAACACCATGGTTGCGTGGAACCGGGAATACCATGGTTGCCTTGAACCGGGAATACTATAGTTGCGTGGAACCGGGAACACCATGGTTGCGTGGAACCGGGAACACATTTAGGGAAGCATTGAATTAAACAATCCAATTGGATCATAATGTTTAAAAGAAGGGATTGCCTTATAGAGGTAAAAGGATATTAGATGCATGGCAGGATAAAAAAAGAGGCGGTTTTGCTTTAAAGAGGTTGCAGGCTATGAGAGAAATGGTTTTAAAGGCTACCCATAATGTTGTTGTTATCGACAATCTACTAGTTGTCTAGTGGTATTATATTAAAACTGTGTTACAAACTGAGCTATAGATTGTATAGACTTTAAACAAAACTATTCATGTTTGTTACTTATCATTGATCTGCGTGGGTGACTTCTTAGCAGAAGTCAAAATTATGCTGAAAAACAGATGAGAAGACAGGTATTAGAAAAACAGACCAAAAAAAAAAGATGAGAACTTGAACATTTTCTAAACATTGATTTCTTTGATTTCAGCTTATTAAGGAAAAGGATTAACTCTTTCCTTGGATTAGCAGTAAGACAGCGAATGTATACACTGAGATGAGAGGTGATGGTAGAATAGACTGGAACGTTAATGATATATAAATTAACGAAGGAATTACTAGGAGCTCTTCCTTGTAAAGAAATAATAACAAATTATGAAAGAGTTGGTGTTATTACACAAAACTCATAGGTGGCCCCCACCACATCTCTCATGGACAAGAAATATTCGGGTTATTAACATGTTTTGAGTGTCTAAGCTAGTCTAAAGTAGTACAATTTAAAAGAGTCGTTAGGCTTTGTTTTTTTTCACTTGAAAATAAACTGAACAACTTATTATAGCACAGCAAACACAGCTCAGCTCGAGTCAAATATTAAATTAAAAATTGAAGAATTAAAAATTAAAGAATTGAGATTCGAACTCTTATCTCTTTATTAGACAAGCATTTTTTTGCCACTCAGCCAGACACACAATATATGAAATGTTACTAACATGCGTCATGCAATGATACTGTCATTGTTAGAATTTTTCTTTGAACAATTCATAGAGTAGGAAACTGTTTTAGACAATTAAAAAAAAAAAGAAATTTATATTTTAAACTTCACGTTCATCTTTTAGCTGTGAAAAGATGCAATCAAGTGTTAAATGGGCCCATTATGAAATGTGAAACTGGGTAGTGCATCTCTCTCTCGCTCTCTGGAGTAATCGTTAAATGAACTTTTGTGTTACCCGTGCTTGTAATCGTGCTAGTATTCGTAATCGTGTTCACATTATCGTAGTCTGTGAATCGTACCTGTCTGTACTGTGATATTGTGTGGATCAGTCGTGTTGTATTGAAATAAAGCCTTGTTTCTAAGGTTATGAGTTGATTTTGTATATTACACTCCCCCCCTCTCTCTCTCTCTCTTATTTCGTCCAATTTTTTCTTGTTCATTTTTGGCCATCTCTCTCTCTCTCCATTCTATTTTTCATCTCTATTTCTCTTTATTCTATCACTCTTACTCTCTGTCTCTCCCCATCTCTCTTTATTTCGCTTTCTCTCTCTCTTTTTCTTCCCCTCTCTCTCTCTATCTCACTTTTTCTCTTTCTCTCTCTCTCTTTCTCTCTCTCTGTCTCTCTCTTTCTCTCTCTCTTTCTCTCTCTCTGTCTCTCTATCTCTCTCTCTTTCTCTCTCTGTCTCTCTCTCTGTCTCTCTCTCTGTCTCTCTCTCTGTTTTGTCTTTTCTTTTCTGTCTATTTAACTCCAGTCACCCGACTTTAAGCCTACTACACAGCCGAGGCCCGAACGATACCAACGAAGTAGCGACGAAACAAAGGAACGTCTCAACACAGTGCCACTCTGTGTTAAAAGAGTTAAAACGATGACCGATGAAGATGACTCCATCTCATCCTCTTTCATAACATTCAATTATCGTCTGTCTGTAATCGCAGGGTAATTGATACTGTAACATCATTACGTCGACATAAGACGCCATACAAAGTGATATATTTAAGGGGGGAGACAGTGTGTATGTGTGTGAGAGAGAGAGTGTATTTGTGAGAGAGAATGTATGTGTATATGAGAGAGAACGTGGGCAGATAAACGTTGCAAGATGACGCCATCGTTCTTTAAAATGTTATGTCATAGAAATAGTTGTCAAGGGAGATTACTTCGTATTTTATTTGGTTTTCTCCCACATAATAAAATTGTCTAGTTCAGTGCTTTCCTGCCCCCAAGATATTCTCAGCTCTTTTTTTGGAATGATCTGCCCTTGAACATAGATCTATTATGAGCGTGGAACACTTAGCTGTATGAAACGGAAGAAAAGCATAATAGTCTTCTCATGACATAAGAATGTCCTAAGAATGCCATTCATAAAACTACACATTTAGAATTTAGGTGTGAAGAACTTAAGAGACATAAGGTCAAGACAGGTGGGGATTGATTGTTAGTCTCATTCGGGCACAGGTAACAGAACGTTGAATCGTTGATAATGATATTCTTAGATAACAAGAACAAAAATGGAAACACATCATGCAATGTTCTTGGACTTGTACATGATTCTGATGTTCCTTCAGAGTTGAAGATAATCTACTTCCTAGTCGATGATGTCCCGCGGGGGGGGGGGGGGTGAGAGGCAGTCCGCAGGGTATGAACCCGAGACCATGAAGGCGACCCAAAGACAAACCAGCGTTATACGGTACAACAAGAAGTTTTCACTGGACAAGACGCTTGCAGTGGACGAAAAGGGGGGGAGGGAGAGCTGGTTCAAGCAGGGCCGGTCTTAGGCCACTGCAACCTATGCGGTGGCAGTGGGCCTCGCGCTTTCATAGGCCCCGTGCTAATTCTAGGTATAATTATTAAATTGAAAAATATATGAAAAATTCCTTGAAATTATTAAAATCTCCTGAAAACTCATACAAATCTCCTGAAAAATAGACAAAATTGTCATTTGAGAGTTTCATTTATTTCGGAAGACAATCCTAAGCGCAATAAAAGAAAAAAGTCAATGTCAGCTTTCATCTTTTTTCAAGTAACATCTGCATTATAAAAGATAAAATGCTATTAAATTGTGATAATTTGGCGAATTTTCACCTTAATCGAAGTTCCAATACTTTATTTATTTGTATAGTCACTGGCATATAAATATGCCTAAGGTTGCAAGGTTCGTAAAGTAAAATTAATTTGATCGCAATTTAGTACTTAGTACTTAGTTCCGACCATAAACAATGCCCAGGCTTTCATCTCACTCATTCAAAGCCCTAACCTCAAAGAGTGAGTGAGTACTTAGTAAAGAATGAATAAATTTCAAAACCGAATTTATTTTCTTTAAAAAAATCAAAATTTTCACTTATTATCCTTATTCCCAATCAGACTAGGCCCCGCGCAATCAGTTTCGCATAGGGCCCCGCAATCGTTAGGACCGGCCCTGGCTGGTTGGCAGATACGTTGCCATGGTGCAACTTGGTTCGACAGAGGTCAAGATGTGGATAACATGATAAGTCTGCTATCCACAGCACGGTGCACATCACGGTGCAAGGAAATAGCAACAGAGATGAATAAATCAAGAAACGTTTGTCATACCAGTTGAGGTCATTTTTTTATTGAAATTCTATCAATAAGTTTCATACTTGCTCATCTTTCTCACAGATGTCGTTCTGACACATGACATTATCCCACATGTCATTTACACACGTCATTCTCCTACAAGACATTTACACTCATGTCATTTACACGTCATTTACACACATGTCATTTAGAGAAACGTCATGCACATGCATGTCAATCCCTACAAGACATTTAAACAAATGTTATTTACATGCGTGACATTCTCCTGCATGACATTTACACACATCATTTACACACGTCATTTTACACAAATGTCATTTTCCTTATTTCTACATGTCATTTTCGCTAATGTCATTACCACACATGACATTTTCGCACGTGTCATTTTCAGAAATTCCAGTTCTTTTCGGTATGGAGTATTAACATTACTAGTCAAGTCATTTTAAGTCTAACCCGAAAAGCAAATTTTCTTGTATTTAGGTTGTGTGTGTGTGTTCAGTCCGTCACGTCCACCTTATTATATCGCCTGTGTTAACAATACTTGTATCATGACACAAGACTTCCATTTATCTCAAGGGTTGTCTCAACACACAGACACGCAACCGTCTTTAGCCATCGTGCGGCAGTTTGCGTGTAACGTAGTGAGTGAGTGCGACAGACCCACAGGGGTCACCTACGAGTTTGTGTTACGAAAAATCTCTTTATTACCTTGTTTTCTTTTTTTTTCTTTTTCTTTATGATAACATTATTTTATCAGATCTTATCTTTTAATTACAGGCGTTCATTCAAAATAAGGAAGATAAGTATGATCTACACGTAGTCATGTGTATACGTAATCATGTATATTATTTGCGTAATAATAATAGGCTTGTCTTCGAGTCCGAAGATTAGTGAGGAATACAGTGTTTCCCGTGGCTGTGCAGTCCCAGCTGTGACCTACATATTTTGCCACATCCAGGGCAAGCAAAACCATTGTCCGCAGGTGGTCGGTTTAGATTTTCTTTTCGTCGTCTGCGTTTGTCCTCGGCGGCAGATTTTCTTTTGGTCTCAAATGTGTGTCCCGCGGCCTTTGTGAGTGACCTCCAGCTGTCTCGTTCCGACGCCGCATGCAGCCAGGTGCTCTCTTCTATGTCATCCAAGGAAAGTTGACGCCTAAGCTGGTCTTTGATGCGTACTTTGGGCGGTGGAGGGAGAATTTCGACACACGGTGCCGCCATTGCTTCGAGGACGATGAGACAATAGAGCACATTCTCCACGAATGCCGCGCTCTGCAAGATGAACGATCGGGACAAGGTAATGAGAGAGAGATAACTGGTCCATGTGTGGCAAGGGGTCTGTCCTTGTACGGGGATAAGGCGAACCTACAACTCACTGCACGCTTCCTCTTCCGTGCTCTAAGGGAGTAATCTCAGCACGGTTTATTTCAAATGGGGTATCTGATTCGGTCTTTGAAGCGTTTACGCGGGGCGCCTCTGTTACGTCGACCACCTTTTAGCTCACCAAAAAAAAGGACTGCCTTTGGAATACGGTCGTCTCCCATACGGGATACGTGCCCTGCCCAGCGTAGCTGTCGGATCATAAGAAGTCCCTCTATACTGTCTATACCGGCGTTCGCAAGGACATTTGCGTAATAATTAGAGACTTAAAGTAAATTATCCCCCCCCCCTTTTCAGACTTCGCGATCCAATGGGTAGACGGTTCAAAGGTCAGCTGTTTCTATGCCGACGATTAACATGGATGTCATGTGGCCAGTACAACGACCAATCGCCTTTACTTTCACGACTTACATGAAGTGCTCCATAGAGTTGAGTGAGTGAACTACAACATCCTAAATATCCCAAAATTCAAATTACCAATTTTCATTGAGATTTGAACCCGAGATATTCGGAAAACAAGCGTTTTGTGACTCGACCACCACATCTATAGCTAGAGACATAAACTGTACTTAATCATGGATATTTCTGGCAATCTGTCTCATGATCCAAGGGTGATATTGAAGTAGAAGAACTTATACGAATACGTCCTAACATGTGGGATAAGAATACATATGTTTGACTTATAGACTTAAGCTTTCTTCTTCTAAGACTTTCATGACACGAATTTACTCTATCCTTTACTTCCGTAAAGTCTGTCTGCAGATCTCCATTAAAGATTAATGTTGTTAGACCATGGTTAGACTATGGTAATGGACCTCATTCACCAATCGTAAACAAACAACATTTAGACACGTGATTCTATATATCTTCTATTCAAATTATGTAATGGATAAAGGCTGTCACGTGATGCGTATTTTTCATTGTTTTATCAATATTATGACGTGGCTAAATGTGTTTATTTACGATTGGTGAATGAGGTCCGTTAGGAATTCGGCGCGAAAAGTTAAGAGTCATTTTGTTTTGTTTATTTCGGGTTAGTTTCTAGTTAGTTTCATGTAGCGACCAAAACGTCAAGATTAAGTTTAGAAAGCAGTTCATATGTTAGCGTCTCTAGAGGCTGTCAAGCTTGGTTAATCGAGAAGTTTTTCTTTATTTCTAATAGTCATTTGTCAATTAGGTATTTTGGTTAGCCGACAACGACATGTTAAATGTTTGTAAAATGTTTTACATGTTTCGGATGTTCCTTCAGAGTTGAAGATAGTCTACTTCCTAGTCCAAACCTCCCGCAGGACGACGGGGGATGGGAGCGGGCAGGGTTTGAACCCGGGAACATCAATAAATCCAATCGACAGTCCAGCGCGCAAAACGACCAGGCAGCCATAGACGGATTCCCTTCAGTGTTGAATTAAATATTTGGGTCGTCAACATTATAGATTGTCTCATTTTATTATTGGCCTATCACCAGTGTCCAATTGGCTAGCTAGAATAAGTTGTTACCTCCGCGAGAACCCCAACACATGACTTAAGACACTGCGAAAGGATGTCCAACATATACTGTACTTCAATGAATATTTTCAAAAGCTTCTTTTCCAGTGGCGTAGCTAGGGTGCGGGGGAAGAGGGAGGATAATTTTACCCCCCCCCCGGGCCACCACTTGAGGGGGGGCCCCCCAAATGATAGTTTTTTTTACATTAAAAAATTAAATATTACGCAAAATACAGGGCCCCCAAAGATGTCAAGACCCCGTGCCCCCAAAGGATGGAAAATCACTAGCTACGCCCCTGTTATTTTCTTTTTTTTAAGTTATCATAAAAAATGGATTCTTTTAACCTCAGGGTTATTTTAAAGTTCAGCCTTTTTGTATTTGTTTATCTAATTAACGAAGCCATTAGAAACATTGTTTTTTTTTTAATCTGCTCTTCAATAGTTAGAGTTACATATCGTACGCAAGTCGTCATGACAACAAAAAAGGTCATGACCTGATTACAGGAAGATGTCTCTATACTCAACTTAAAAATTTACTTCTAAATTATTGATTACTAACTTTTATTATTACGAAAAAAAGCCAAAATATTAATATTATATGACTATATATTGTTGTTGTTTTTTTATATTATAGAAAAGTTAATGAATTCTTTTGTTTCGTTTTTTTTTGTTCGCGCTTGTTTATTTTGAGTTTTTAATGTAAGCAGACCTTATTTCAATGAAATTTATTGTGACAAGGTCATCCAAGGGGAACTCGGGTGATTTCTATCTGTTGTTATTTTTAATAATTAATGTGTTAATGATTGACCCTGTCATGGAGGTCACTGAGCCCAGGTGCTGTGCACCAAAGTCACTTTTTGAATTATTTTTTTTAGAAAATGTAATAACAGCTGTAGGGCAGTTTGGTTCGCAGGGAAATCGGGTTTTCGTCCTTATTTTAAATATTGCTTTCTCTGTCTCTCCCCCACATTTCTCTTTCTCTCTACCCGACTCTCTTTTTCTCTCTCTTTTCTCTCAGAGTCTCCCTCCTTACCCCTTATATTACAATGTGTCCTCTCTTCTTTCTGACATTATCATTATCTCCCTATCACTATCTATCTATCTATCTATCTATCTATCTATCTATCTATCTATCTTACAGACTGTCTGTCTCTGTCTTTCTGTTTGTTGGTCTGGAAATAAGAAGAATGCCTGAGCATTTGCTGCAGTCGGAACGATATCGCCCACACATGTCCTCCCCCCTTTTCCTCGCCGCTGATGTATCGGCAATTGTCGGTTGGAAGATTTACTTCTCCAATGTGGGTAGCCAGGCATGGCTATCGAGCCCCTCCTGCCTAAAACTTACTGGTCAAGGCGCCAGTTACTCGCTTTCGCCCTTTAGAAACACCATTAATTAAGATGCAGCATATAAACTAGAGACTTTTATAAGAAACTATTTCTCAATTAAACCTTATGATCACACAGGGCGGATCCACAGATTTTGAGCTGTAAAGGGGTGGGGGGAGATGATGGAAGTAATACATTAAGGAATAGAAGAACATGTGGATGAAAGAAACTGTAATCCTAGTAACAAAAAAAAACAGAGTAAAATGGGCAAACAAATTATGTACGTGTGAAAGAAAGGCGGCATATTATTAGCGACAATGTAGAAATAAGAAGAGAAGTCAATCTTAAATTGAACTCATCCTTCAGGATATTTGTGACAAGTAGGTCAAAGATGGTGGCCGTTTAGGTGTCTAGGGGAATTAGATATTTTGAGGACCTTAACTTGCACATAAGGACTACAGGCACAATGTTATGAATGCAGGCAACAAATACTTTTTATGTAAAACATATGTACAGTTTAATAATAAGAATGAAAATAAGTGAAAGGTAAAAAGCTGTACAGTGTTAGGGCGGGGCCTAATTATTTACATAAATGGGACTATCATCATAAGATTTAAGAACCAAGTGGTCTGAGTGTCATAGGCTTTGTTGCTTAGCTTTGAGTCCTATGCTGCTCTGACGAGATCGGCGTGACTGATGCTGAGTTGTCTGTGGGAGGCTGGCTTGATCAGTCCTAGCGCACGGGACAGTCCAACTATGTGTAGCTGCAGGGGCGGATCTTCTGGCATGCGATTGTTGGTCGGACTCTTCTGAGTAGTGAGTAAGGCTGGTATCCCCAGGTCTGGTATCAGCAGACTGGTATCCGCGTTACAAAGTTAGGGCTTCTATTAGAAGTAGCCTGTAATAAAAGCTGCAACGAGATTCGTAGATAGACTTAGCCACAATGATGACACTGGGAGGTAGACGCCTTTTCATGAAGGACATCTTCAGAATGATTAAATAGAAACCATGATCTAGTTTCATAATAATAAGGGGAGTTAATCCAATAAAATATTATATCTCATCAGGGGAGACAATAATAATAATGGTAATGAAGTCTCACAAGGGCGATAACACACAGTAATGTAATAATGATGTGAAGAAACTATAACTTAGTTTCACAAATATCAAAGGAGCTAACACATGGTGTTAATTGAAATAGTAGAAATTGTATATCGTCAAGGGAGACTACAAGTGGCGTTAGATTGTAAGACACACCTTGTCACGGTGATATCATTACGAGCCACTTGGATAGAGAGATGAAAGGGGAAGGGGGGGGGAGGAATGGCTGATGGTCAGTGACCAAGTCGCTATTGTTTACATTTGGCCGTTGGGCCCGAACAATAGAGCACGCTTGAATGGAGACAGGGCCCGTTCAAGGAACGTAATCTCTAGAAGTTGAAATTAAATACAAGGGGAAATAATTCATGCCTATTCTGAGCGCAGGGTCAATGCGCCATTTAAAATCAAGGTGATCAACCGAGATAAGATAATGATATGATAAGACAAATAAGATAATGTATACATGGTTTACCTAAGTAATGAGTTTGGCCAACAGGCCGATAAAATAGAATATATATACACAGTTACTTCATTCCTTGTCACGGAATGAGTATAAATATATACTTGGTAATAATACATGTTACATAAATATCATGATAGTTCCCGGTCAAGGAATTTATCAATAATAATAATAGGGCTCGTGGCGAGCGGTAAATTAATAGTAGCTAAAGAGCTAAATACACGTGGCAAGAATTATAGTGAATTCTAGTCCAGATACAGTGGATGACTTTGACTATTTAGTCGTACAAGTCATGATAATAAAATATAATACATAAAGTGACTACTTACATAATCCAAGATAAGAATTACACAAATATGTACACAAATATAATGCACTAAATAAATGCACAAATATGTAAATACACACAGTAAGAGGCCATTAAACACAAACCATATAAAAGCTTACCACCAGTCCAATATTATGAAAGATATGAAATGAATATAGCGAAAGCTCGTAAAGCTCAGAGAAGTATATCCTTTCAGCTCCTCAAAATGAAATGAAAATAAGACCATTCGCCATGTGTAGTTAAAAGGCTAAGTTGGACAGGAACAGGGATGGGCTTGCCATTACGCATATCCTGTCGCGTGGTCAAGGAGGCGGGGCTAACGGGGAAAACCATATCTTCAAATGTGATAGATTGCCTGATTTGTTTAGACAAAGGATTTCCGCTTGACCTCGTGTCACGACAAGATAAGCAAACACGGGCCGCCTCGCGCCTAGACTGCCCGTCCACAGGCAAACATGGTCAACTCGCGGTTTTCCAAGGTGGTCCGACGACCCCGATATTATCTAGGTGTCGATAGGACTCTTTGAAGTCACCCGCCCCTCCCGACAGGGGAGGGTGAGGGTGTGTCACCTGGTGAAAGTTGAGGAGGGGCGAATTCCGTCCTATATATATCAAAAGAGGTTTGATCAGATAAGAAAGGGGTGTTCACTCCTCTTGATAGACTTGCTAGACATGCCAGATTAAGAAATTACATCGTGACACAGATGCCTAGAGAAAAAGGGGATGGTGGTAATAGCTTTAGATAGTCATAAGGGCCAAGCTGAGGTAAAAAAAATAAGCTAGCAAAAATAAATTAGTTAGATGCCTAGACCGAGTGATACCTTAAGTGGGCGAAATTTATTTTTGTCACAATATTCAACATTCAAATATGAACCTACCTTTAGATAAGTAGTACACTGCTTATGTATATCACAGGTAATTATAACGAAGCAGTATATAATGGACCTCATTCACCCATTAAAAATAAACATATTTAGCAGCGTCATAATATTGATAAAATAGTGCAAATTCCGTATCACGTGACAGCCTTACGTATTGCGTTGTTTGTATAGAACATATAGAGAAAATGTTGTTTGTTAACGTTTGGTGAATGAGGTCCATTGAGTTGTTTTTTATTGGATGTTACAAAACTCATCATACAATATAAATATAGGAGACAAATTAGTTATTCGCTATGATTATTTGCTATTTCCAAAAAAAAAACACAAGCTTTCTTATCTTATCTTATATAATACAGACGTTACTTCAAAAAAGAAGATGATTACGTCCTACGCGTCATGCATTCAGTCATGCATATTTACCAGTGACTTAAATTCTGCCAAGTCACTGGTTTTCCTGGCTAGCTCAGGCAACCCATTCATGCTCTAATTGCACTAGGGAAGAAAGAGCATTCGTACAGATTTGTCCTTTCAAACCTTTGTATTTTATTTCCTGTATTTCGCCAAAAGGCCGAAATCTACTTAAATGCTTAAATAGAAATAAGTTACAAATTCCGTATCAAGGGTCTATACTCCGTATTTGTAAATCAACTGTTGTCATTTTCTCTGAGTCTAGTAGTCTAGTTCATAGTCTAGTTATTTAAAAAAAGAACTTACGTCATTTCCCCTTTTAGAAGCGGTCTAAAAAAAAACTTTTCCTAATTATTATTATAGCTTTTATATAGCGCTACTTTCATGCTTGTAGCATGCTCAGAGCGCTTTGGTCCAATCTCATTTGTGGGCCAGTGGGGGGAGGGGGTATCTAGGAGTGTGTTTACCGTACTGCCTTTGGGCGCTCAGTAAACACAACTCTGCCCGAGTCGGGTGTCGAACCTCGAGCCCCCTTCTAGGTAGCCAAACAAGCCAAGCTCAAGCCGCACTTGGCCTCTCGACCACGCTTCCCTAATAACATTAATCAGATAAATCTAGGGACTGAGAGAGAGAGAGAGAGAGAGAGAAAGTAATGGTACTTTGCAACACTGTAAAAAAAAAAAAAAACTAATCCTAATAGCTTTGAAAAGATAGATCTAGATCATTGTCATTTATCTGCTTTCAAAAAGGTTCCAATAAACGATTAAGATTAATAAAACCAAACTGATATTTAATTTTATTCAGAGAAAAAATACCAGGATGTATGTATAAAAGGGAACAGGAATGTTTACGGAGGACTGACTTTTTTTGTTGTCGGCGGGGGGGGGGGAGCGTTTGTGGGAGAGAAAGACGTAAAAGTGCTACTAATATTAACGGCCCAAAATTTGAGAGCGTGTAGGCTATGTGTCGGAGGTGCATTTGTAAGCGGTTCTTCCCAAATCAAGTTACAACTCTATGTAGGAGAAATAAGGATCCGCAGTTGAAAAAAAAAAAGAAAGTGAAAAGAGACAGAGAGAGAAAAGAAAAGAAAGCAGTCACTGAAATATCATTGTAATTCACTAATTCACGAGCTAAAAGTAGTTTAGGGTCATCGACCCTAAATATGTGGTCCGTTTATTACAGCTGAAAAGCATGAAAAACAAATTAACGTTTTTTTAAAAATATATTTTACACATGTATTTCAAAAGATGTCAAAAAATAAATTGTGTTTCCTGAGAATTACAAAAGTTACAAAAGGGAATAAAATCAAATCTTTTGATCTATAATGTAGATTATAGTAACAAAAGATCCTGTCAAAGACACAATTGAAGCTTTGTTCTATCACTTATATCTTGAAAGAAGACATTTAAAGCCACACAAATAAAGATAAAATTTTTTTTTCTTACCTTAGCAGTAGATTGAATAGAGAGTATTGTTTTCAAAAGGTTAGGTGGAAGAAAAGACGGCTCAATACTTGACGTGCGAATAGCAGCTAGAGTGAGAGTGACAGACGTGAGATGTATAGATGTTTTGGTCTTTCTGGGTTTTTTTTTTCGGAGACATCGCTAGGATTCCTGATACCAGAAAAAAAGGAAATAGCGAGGGGAGACAATCACGTGGTGTGAGCGGTATGCAAGGGGACACCATGCGTGAGAAACATTGCTCTGCGAGCGGTTACGGTTCTTACGAGGCGTGTAACCAAGAGAGTGTGTGTGTATGGCATTGACAAAAGTATTCTAGTCAATGACAGTATGAACATGTCAATGACGTATGAGAGGGGAAACAACTCACAGAATAAGTACGTTACATGACTTTTATTGATTTCGATTGATTTTGTTTATTTGATTGGATTGCCTTTTTTTTAAATATTGTAATAATATAAGAGACAAGGCCAACTCAACGAGACATATCTTTATTGACAAGACATCACAGGACACAAGATAACATCTCCATTACACTACTGTGTCTTTAATTCCACCTCTAGCCTTAGGCGGAAGTCGTTACTCTCCCTGTAAACATTGTCTTCTAGTCCGTTCACTAGAGGTGCTAGCCAGACTTGCGATGCGCAATGGCTAGGTCGTAACATTGCCCCCGTCTTAACACTTTTCGTCCCGAAAAGAAAAACACTGCAGCTGAGGTTTGACAGTTCAGGTGGAGGTCGATCAGTGGGAGCCACAGGCGGTAGGGTGCCTGTTGCCCACGAATCCATCTGCACAGTTTTCCGCAGCCGTCGCTTTCTCTTTCTCCAGTTGACCAGGCTGTTGTTGAGACGATGGCGTGGCCGTTTGACACTCAACGAGATAGTGTCGAGCACTGTTTTCTTCAGCACAGCCGTTGATCGGACACGCCGTTTCAGCAGACCCTTCCGACAGACGTCTCTCGTGAGGACTACAGGTTCAACTTCAGCCAAGTTGCAAACCAAGTCCAACGCGCAGCAGTCATCCTCAGCCAACAGTCTCACGTCCAGGAGATAGGTCTCTTCAAGTTCAAGTGGAAGATGTCTTCCTCTTGACAGCTCCGATGTAGTGTGGGTTGACTGACATTCATTTATGCCAATGTCAATGATGATGGCAGAGGTACACATGTCCTCTTGATGGTTTTCTTGGCATCCACATTCCCCGTGTAAGGCGCCACACTTACAGTTCATGCTCAAGTTCTGGATGCAGTTGTCGAGCCTCACATTTTCTTCATGAGCACCGGCAGATAGGCAGAGGTCTTTAAGGTCTATAGTAATAAGCTTAGACGCAGACCAAACGTTGTCTTGATCTGTCCGGCTCATACAGGTACTGGTAACAGGTGCAACAGGAACAAACGCTTCGGGCACATAACAGACTTCAGTTTCT
>JADKLZ010000130.1:37367229-37383203 GCA_021533235.1 Biomphalaria straminea | reverse complement strand
AAGTTGGTAGCTAGACTATGTCTGAATGAAGAAGAAATAGCTAGTTGCTAGAGCTAGACCATCTATGATACAAGAAATATACAATAATGGAATGTATAAGAAATTCCCGAAACTGTGCTGAAAACACTACAACGATGCGGGTTTTTTTTTTTTTGGGCAAGTTTCAATTAGAACGCAATGGATTTGTCCGTGTCAGGTGTGTTAAAATGAGTAGGACACAACTAGGTCTGCGTAGCCACGCGAAATGCCTGAAGACAACCTCTCAGCGTTTCTCAAACTGTTACTTCTGACACACGGCCGAGATAAAAATATTCATGTTCGCGTATTCTTATCTTATCTTATACTAGACAGATATTACCCGCTGCCCGCGGGTCTTAATTTGCGTATTGCTGATGTAGTCAGTGATATAGTGCATTAGAAATAATTAAAGAAAAATGTTTAAAGTAAAGCGAATGCGTGAATTCGCGTTAAAAAAGAAATCATGAATTGAGCTATAAATAGAAACTTGACCTTAATTTACGCGATATTAGGTAATAGTTGCAATCATGTAAAATGCGTTAAAAAACAAATTTCAATGTTAATTTGATTAAAATATGAAATGAATGGACTATAATTAGTATATTTATGTGTTAAAGCTTAAAACTATCTTTGCGAAGAGAAGTTATATCATCTTTTAGTTGAATTACAGTTTTAGACCTAGAATGCCTAGATCTAGAGTAGAATCTAGGTCAATCTATGAATAGAGAGATGTGTAACCTTTCGGTAATGTCTAATGAAAGTATGTTCAACAGGATTTTTATATTCGCAGATACAAAGAACGAATTTATGTAAAAATCCTTTTGAAACACAAATTCGAAGCTTAATTTTGTTAAATAATTAAATCATTAGACTATATTTTGTATTTTCATGCGTCAAAGTAAAAATCTATAAGTGCAAAGTGTATTTCTTAAAATTAGATCTAGATCTAAATCCTTTCGATCTTTTCTCTTGTCTCAACATTTGTAAACAAAGCCTAGATCCATAAAATAGTATTGCTGGGTATTAGGGTCTTAAGTTTGTTTTAGGGCTACAATACATACACTACGGCCTATGTTAGTACCCAAGGAACATTTCTACCAAGTTTTATCAAGATTGGTCAAACAGTTTTGATTTCCATTCGGCTCATACATACATACGCCTTACTTTTCCTTTTATATATAAGATAATACAGACGTTCCTTGAGTAGCAAAGAATTCTAGGGATGGTGTAAGCGTTTCTCTGCAGTCTGAGCTTCAAAAATTCATTCGCCAGGCGTCGACAACGCACTATTTCTTCTCTCGTAAGCAGAGCATAGGTTAAAGAAAGTTAAGATAAGAATGGTGGACCAAGTCTATTCTGAAGTTTAAAAGACATTGTCGATGTTCTGAAGACGTTTTTACAACAGGCCGGTTTTGTTCAAGCAAAAGACGTCAATGAACGATGATACGTCACTCTGGAGGACGTTCGTCTAAGAAAGAGGATAGAATCCCATAGGCGAAGATGCATTAAAATGCGCAGAGCCCCACTCGCCAAAACACTATGAAAAAAATATCAAACTTTGAAGTTGACATGACGTCACTTTACACGAGCCTTGATTCCGACCTTCATTGTTTACAAACTTTAGACTTGATTACCAGAGTAATGTTAATAAAAAAGAAGAAAAAAAATCTAAGGGAGACAACTGTAATAATACTTTCAAATAATACAACTGAAGATTTACCGCCCCTAAAAAAATAAAGCGATCCAGTGATTATATTGATCTTTACATGGCAAGTATCAAGTAATTGTATTTACGAGTAGTTATTGCCCTCTCTAGAGCCGCGTAGCTCATAAAATAATCAGGGCCGGCTTTAGGCCAATTTGATTGATTGCTCCAAACTGGGCCCTACGCCTGACAGGGGCCCTGCAATTTAGCTACATTTAGCATTTAAAATATCAGTCGTTGCTCTTGTCACTGCCTTTCAAAGATGTATGATTAAAGGGTTAACATATTTATTGCATCGTACCACTGGCCTTTGAGTTGCTTCATATGCATGTTGTATAATAAGTGTTGATATTTGATCTTACTTACAGTAATAGTTGTTACTGAAAACAAAATAGAAGAAGGCCCTCACAAGCATCCACTAAGTTGGGCCCCGCCATTTGAAAGGCCAGCCTTGCATTTTCCTTTACCCTCTACAAACTCATAGTGATATACGACAAAGCCTACGCGTTGCTGATTCCTAACCATACATTATCTGGGTAGAGAGGGGGCGGACTGCTGTTTGGGAGACATAGTTCTGATCATAGCTAATGCCCAGGCATTCATTTAATTTCTATGAGATGATTCATAGTTGCTTCGCCGTCATTGGCCTCCTTCAGTCGTAAAACTACTATAGTTCATCTCGCGCACTTCCTCGTGTGGCTGTGGAGCCCTGTTTTGGAGAGACACTCCAGTCCACAAATCTCGCAGGTTAAGGTCTTCACCATAGAATACAGCCATTGATTCTATGGAAGCCAACCTGTAGTGGTAATGTTGAGGCTTTGCATATGAAGTTAGCATTAAACCTGCATCTTAGAAAATGCCATTAAACCAATAATATATAAGAACAAGATGGCAAAGACAGTTTATGTGTAAAAACAAACTCAAAATCGGCCCCCGAAGTGGTCCACCAAGGCAGGTAAAAAGGCAGGTTTCAATATTTTCAGAAGGAATATTAAAATAAAATTCTATCAAGGACAAATGACAGAGACGAATGGAGAAAGAAGGTTGACAGATCTTGTATGGTGCAACAGCAGTCCAGCAGATCAAAAAATAGGTGAAAATGAATGTGAAGTTAGATGTGAGCCTGGCCTAACTGATGTCTTATAATGAATATCTTAATGATCTAATTGTTTTGAAAAGGTTCAAGCTCTTATTTAAATCCACACAAAAAAACACTTATTAATTGTTGTTTTAAATTATGTCCAACCTATATGCATACTAAATAGATATTTTCTCTTTAAAATATTATGATGTCAGATTTTCACTATCTTTTCTAGTTTATGAGATATAAATGATACGGACAGATGGACAGACATTTCACACCAAACTAATAGCGTCTTTCCCCTACATATTTTGCCACATCCAGGGCAAGCAGAACCATTGTCTGCTGGTGTATGCTAATTTTCTTTTCGCCATCTGCGTCTGTGTCTGTCATCAGCAGCGGATTTTCTTTTGGTCTCAAATGTGTATCCTTATAGCCATATATATCCAAACTATACGATTTATTTCCCTTAATCAATATTAAACTAAATAAAATAATTACTACCAGATAATTGATTAGTTAATTTGTTGATTGATTCCTATTTTGTGCAAAGTTTCAGATCAATCCAAGAATGGGAGGGAGATAAATCACTTGTAAAAAAAAAATTGTACCAGTCAGACAGACAGAGTGAGTTGACATAAGCCTTGTACTGCACATAGACTATGAAGTGACCCAGTCAATGATCCTAAAATACTGGACTAGACATTAATAACTAAAGTGTTATGACCTATGAACCCATAGCATCGGGACCAATGTAACCCTTTACCATTTTCAGGGGCCATAATCTGTCCATCCTGGTTCAATGCAGGGGAAGTAATCTGCTTCTCAAGAGCCACAGATTCAGAAGTTGCTGAGACTGCTGGGCTTTTTCTAGTTGCATCTTTACTTTGAGCTAAAAAAAAATATTTTTAAGTTCAGATTTTTATAGGCATTAATATATTTAAAAAATAAATGTAGTTTCTTCTAATATTGTAATAGTAGGGCACTGATTTTAAAAAGGATTTTTTTTTTATTTTTAATGTTTAAAAAAAATTAACTAGAGTACACACTACAATATTAAATATTGTAAATATAATTTATGCTTTCATATTTTAATAGGAACAAAGCACTTTTAAAAAAACTTTAAAATACTTTTGAAAAACTTTTTAAAACTTTTAAAAATGTTAAAAAAAACTTCAACTTTGCTGATATTTGAAAAAAATGTCTGAAGATCAGACTCTTTAAATAAAAAAAGAATTATTTGGGCCCTTTAATAAGTGTTATATGTGTATGGTATAAACTAAAGAAACAAAACTATATCTCGACTCTCATATAGTTTTAATAGCAGCTTTAAACAGTCAGTAAAACAAGAATGTTAAGTTACATGGCGTTAAGTATCCAAGAGCACTTTGGTTAGTATTTGATACACTGTCCAGAGGAAACTGAAACAAATAAAAAAAAAATATTCAAATGACTTAACCACTTCATATAAAATAGTGAAAAGAAACGGTTGTCTGGTCATCTGGTTTGGGCTGTCATCTCAATGGTTGCAAGTTTAAACCTACCCACTACATTATGGTTCTATTACTAGAGATATCCAAAGTTTTTTTGTTTTTTTAGGAAACCTCAGTTTTTTAGCTTAGGACATCAGTTGTAGAGCTGTTTACATCCTAGGAATCCTTGGGCTTTAGCCTCTTTTATGGGCTATTGGCCTCTTTTTTGGACTATTATATTTTTTTTTTTAGAGGGATTGAAGTGATTGTTTTCAGTACCACTGGAGCAAGTAAAAAAAAAGCCTGACAGTTGTCTAATCATATATGATACCCCAACTGTCCAACAATAGGTGAAAGTGAAGTTGAATAAAATTCAAATCAACTTGTCTCAGAGTAAATTTGATATACATTTTTACGCTATGTAACTGAATGTATCTTATCCTAATTTGAAAGCTTCAGTTCTGCCAAGGTGAATACTTACTTCACTCTCAATCTTCTGTATACTATGACTGCTTGATGAATGGTTAGGGTTGACTGGTGTGTGTTCAGAGGAGGTGTGGTCTTCAGCGTAAGTTGTGTTGTCAGGCACATCTATCAGAATCTCTTCTTCAACTCCAGCTCCAGGCTAATGGAATCAAACATTAACACTTTAATGTGAAAAACTATCATTCAACTTATTGAAGAATTACCTCAGATATTTTAAAATATCAATTCATCTCATGACCTTTATATCATCTGCCTAGGAGGTCCGAAAGTGGTACCGGTACTTTAGTGTTTACTTTACATCTTATGAAATAATTATTTTATCTTTTTAAATATTATTTTAACTTATTGAATATTATTTTATATCTTCTTAATATTTATTGAGCGAAATGGCTGAGTGATAAAATGCTTGGCTTCCAAACCGAGGGTCCCGCATTCAAATCTTGGTGAAGACTGAGATTTTTAGGGTGCCTCTGAGTCCACCCAGCTCTAATGGGCACCTGGCATTAGTTGGGGAAAACTAAAGGCATTTGTTGGTTGTACTGGTCACATGACACCCTTGTTAACCGTGGGCCACAGAATCAGATGACCTTTACATTATCTACCCTATAGACCACAAAGTCTGAAAGGGGAATTTTACTTTTTTCAATATTTATTCATCTTATTTAAAAATTATTTTAAATCTTTTTAATTTTTATTAAGTTCAAAATAGTCTATTAGTCAAAGTTTGGTGTGTATTTTAATCATGTATGTATTCATTAAATACAATTTTCAAATTAGATTTTTCAAATACTTTTAAAAAAAAATATATATTACCTGGCTAATCTTATGTGACATTGAAATGACCAATGAATGCTGGCTTGCCTCTTTTTGAATTGACCTTAAACTGATGCGAGGTGTTGTTGGATCTTTCACAACTCTTTCGGTCACAAACACTTCAGCACAAAGCAGTAATGCTTCGAAAAACTCCAAAAATGTCATCTAAAAAAGTTATAACAAGCAGATTTAATAACTTAGAAAATTATGCATGCAACAAATTTTAAATCTGTAATCATTATGTTTTCATGTTGTATTTTGTTGTCCTGGTAAATCAGAGGCCGCAGAAAATCTGTTATAATTTATAAAATGGTTTAATTTAATATTTTACAACTAGGATTAGCGTGGGGCATATGAAAGTGTGGGGCCCACTGCGGTTGTATATGTTGCAGTGCCTTTAGGCCAGCCCTGCATAATAGCTATGTATGCTACACAGTGGGTCGATTAGTTTTAATTAAAAGGTTTAAAAAAAATCACAAATTATTTTAAGAATTTTACCTCAAGCTCAAGATTGTAACACCCTTGACCATCCATGACCAGGGGGTTATCAGAAGCCAGAAGTTCTACCAGCCTGGTAGGGGTCAGATCCTGATTGATGAGTCCTATCTCCTAAAGACAAATCAAAAGGCAATAGTTGTATAAAAGTTGACGTAGTTATATAAAATCCAAATTAATATGAACATGGTTAGAGTACAATGTATTTTACTTCACATTGCCAATACATTCAGAGACTAACAAACCTTACATTTCTACTCCATGTCTATTTGTTCAAAGTTATGGATCTAAACAGTACAAGTCTTTCTACTAAGAAATTCTTTTTAAAAAAAATTAGGAAAACATGATCTGGGTTTTAAGAATGATCAAAGAAATCCAATTAAATTTTTTTTTATTTAAGGAAAGCAGCACCAAACTCTTTGTGTTAGACTATTTTCACAATCTAGGTGATCATTATTTACATTGTCTTTCTGCTTTTCCAAGCCAAAAAACTTTCCCCAAATATTTGCTAAGAAAATACAGAAAAATCATTCATTGGTCTCTACAATCAAAACTTTAAAAAGATATATACAACCTGATCTGATTTTGTAAAAACGAATTAACAAATTATACTGGAAGAGAGACAAACTATAGAAGATACATAAAGTTCTTTGGCTATATAGGTTTTTTCTATAGGAAAAAAAATCTTGTTTGATAAAAGTAAAACATACAATGTAATGTATAAGAAAAGATAAGATTATAAATTGAGTGACTCACTTTCATAAAGAACATGAATGCTCTCATCTTTATGACAGGCTCTTTGGGAGGTTTCTGGAATAGATTGATTAGTCAAAGCTTTCTATCAATATACATAAGTTGAACTGGCTACCAACAAAAATAAAAACTAACCCATTTTGGGGAATTGTTTAATTTAGATTTAATATGCATATTTATGATCCATGTAAAGTTTCGAGCAAAAAAAAGAGTTTACAGTTAGAGAATGTTAAGAGATTTATTGCACAATAAGGATATTAGTTTTACTTATCATTAGAGTGAAACCAGAAATAATATCTTTGGAGAAAATAAAATATTGTTTAATGTTTTACATGTTTCAGATGTTCCTTCAGAGTTGAAGATAATCTACTTCCTAGTTCAAACCTCCCGCAGGACAACAGGGGATGGCAGCGGGCAGGATATGAACCCAGAACCATCGAGACAACCAAATAACAGTCCAGTGCGCATACCCCATGACCAGGCAGCCATCATCTGTTTCCCAACTCAATAACCTCATTCAAACTAATCCTAGTATTAGTTCATATTGAGAGAATTAATATATAAGATTAAAAAAACATCTCTATTGGTTCTTCTATCAGACATTACCTTGCGAGGTGTGCATATAGCTCTGTAGATTTGGTAAGACTGATCCATGTGAACTAATGCATTGATAGCTCTTCTTGTCTCTTGAAACAGAGGACCTAATCCATGAGATAGATCAGTAAAACATAACTTTCATTAAACAAACTCAAAGGTATTAAACTGCTATTCATAGTGCTTTTTATCAGACTAATTATATATAACTAAGGCTAAGGACAGAGAGAATGGAGAAGGATGGTCAATGAATCTTGCGTGGTGCCCCAATGGTCCAACAGACTAAGGGATAAGTAAAGGTAACGGTAAATTATATACCATTATTTATAAAAGTGTGTTTTTTTTTTCAAAATATTCTTTTTAATATCAAAGTAAATCAATTTATATTTAAAATTGTAGATTAATTAAAAAAAAAAAGCTTTTTGTAGCTATCCATCCATCCCAGTGGTACTAAAGCCCATGGAGGGCACATACATGCTCTAGCACATCTTTCCATTTGGATTTATCCTGCATGTTATGTTCCAATCCCAGATTCTCAACCAGTGTAAATCTGCCTCTACATCATCAAGCCACCATACTCGTGGTTTGCCTTTGGGGTGCCTGCCTTTTTTTTTTTTTTTGCCCATGAACAAATCTTTGCTCATTTGTTCTCTGACATTCTTTTGGGGGGTGACCTGCCTAAAGTAATCTTTTCCTTTCCGTAGTTCTATTTAATTAATTTAAATGTTTTTTAATCTGCATTTACAGAACTTCTTACCTTTTACCAAACAAGAGTGTCTCAAAATTCTCTCAGTCATTAAACGAGAAAAGCAATGTTCCAAGATGGGGGCTTTTTCTCTAGACAAATAAAAAGATATTTACATTACAGATAAGACACCAAATATAATAATATTAATAATAATTATAATCTTTATTGTCGATAAGGCAATTTGTCTTACAATGTGTGCATTATACAAAACAAAACATTATTTTAAAAATGTACATTCACACCAGACTCACTCCCAATTCACATATGAAAAGTTTACATTAGATTGTTTCTATTTAATGCTTTTACATTAGAGATAAGACACCAAATATGCTAATGGATTTACATTAGAGATAAGACACCCAATATGCTAATGGATTTATATTAGAGATAAGACACCAAATATGCTAATGGATTTACATTATAGATAAGACACAAACTATGCTACAACTGCCTACAAGTAAACTAAAATAGATAGTTGTTGATACATGTCTAAGTGATGACAGGAAAAGAAATCTTAAGGACGTGAGATGTATGAATAATGTGGCGAAACAATACTTGGTTCATTGTGTTTATTGTTTAAATGTTGACATAACATTTCTGTATTAAAAAATCTGAATTTTTTTTACTAAAATGTCTTTTGAAAATATAAACACATTAAGCTTTTTTTTTATTATTTTAGTTATTTTTACAAGTAAATACTGCCAAGACCAAACATTAAAATTCATAGCATTTAACATACTCTTATTTATTAATATTTTATTACTAAAAGTTACTTCATTCCTAGTGGAGAAAAACTCAAAATCTATTTTTTCTAACTTAGGATTTCAAATTCCATAGGCCTAACCTTAATCACATCTTCAAACACCAATATTTTCTTTAACTAGTTGACCATCAGCAATGGATACGATGCTATTTGCCAAAAATAGGCAGTGTATTGTCTAGCAGAGTGTATGACTGTGCTTCCTTGAGTAAGAACAATGGACATGGATGGCATCACCATAGTTATACCAATATTCGCAAACAAAGCTTACAGCATCTAGTAAAGTTTGAGAGCAACAGTTTTATTGATGACATTTTTCCAGATATATGTGATCAATAGAAATAAAGAGTCACCAGATGCAGGAATTTTGAAGACCTGTTGACTCCACGAAATATATGTGAAGCGGAGGCCATGGTTAGGAAATGAAGGGCAATACGAAGAGGCAAAATCAAAACAAAGCTACAGAAAAAAAAATGCAATTGTTTTAATGACACCACCCAGATACTGATGTGTGTACAAATTACACACATAAATGTAGTTAAATATATAGAAACGGGTTGTGGTTGTCATACGGTTAAGCGCTTGGATTCCGAACCCGAGGTCCTGGGTTCGAATTCCGGTGAAGACTGAGATTTTGAATTTCGGGATTTTTAGGGCGCCCCTGAGTCCACCCAACTCTAATGGGTACCTGACTTTAAAAGTAAAGGCGGTTGGTCGTTGTGCTGGTCACATAACACACTGCTAACCGTTGGCCAAAGAAACAGATGACCTTAACATCATCTGCCCCATAGATCGCAAGGTCTGAGGGGACACTTTATTTTTTACCATATAGAATGTAAAAAGAGTAAAATTATTTGTTACCCCTCTCCCCCCAGTTTTTTTCTGAGCCGTGATCTCTGTCGCCACAAGTTATGTGGGGTAACTCTAGTCCAACTTGCAGAATTCAAAGAGGAATCTTTCCATGACTTTTTCATCAAGGGTAAGAGAGTCGGCATGCGTGCATGGTGTCCCACGTGGTTGTGCAACAGAGATAATTATATATATATATATAGATATTCATATCCTTTTATATCAATGTTCAAGAAAGATAACTCACTTGTTTTTTAAATATTCTTTCTTGTACACCAAATGAGAGATGATAATCAAATAGTTGATGAACTGACGATGTAAAACTTTCTCATATGGGTTGTGAAGCTCATACTTTTGTTTTTGATAGTCTGAAACATATGAATAGGCTATTTACTATCTAAGTTACCAACTCATAAAAGAGAAGCCTTTTGGCCAAGATCCAAGCGTAGCACCTGTTCCTTAGACTAGGTCGAGGCTGTTAGTCCTATGTTTCTATTGAATACTCTAGTTCTAATGGAAGTATTTGTTTACTTGTGTTTTCTCTAGGATTTTCGTTGTTTTTTTTTTTTGGATTTACTGTTTCAAAATTTTTGGTGTTTCTTTTCGGAGTGTTGTGTCTCCGTTTTCTTACTTAAGGAGTGTTTTAATTTATTTTTATTGTTTACATTTCTTTTGTTCAGGAGTGTTGTGTCTCAATTTTCTTTCTTGAGGAGTGTGTTTTATTTTATAATATTTTTTTCCCTTTGTTCCTTTCTTTCCATTATGTCTATAAAGACATTTCTAATTGAAAAGAAGGATCTGGAGGGTGGTTTGGTCCACCCGCCAGGAACCCTACTATTAAAACTGTCCGGACAGGGAACAGTTCGAGCTTCGATGACGTCCATCGTCGCCGCCTTGAGGCTTGGGCCGGAGGAGGTGGGTTCCCTGTACCGATTTGAAAACCCTTTGCTATGGTTCCTGGGTGTTTCCTCACCGGTGGTGAGGAACAGGCTCATAGGAAAGGTCTTCGGAAACGAAGACACCTTCAGGGTGGAAGTCACCACCCTGGACGAGGAAAAAATAAAAGTGACCCTCCATTTGGGTGTCGCCTTCAATTTCCAAAATAAAAATTGAAATTTTAAAGTCTTTTTCGGAAGAAGGTTCCAAAGTAGAGGCCGTAAGATTAGGAAACACAGACAAGTGGATGGCGTGGTTAAAACCACGAAAAGGGGTCGAGCTGCCACACTATATTCAACTCAGATATTAGAATGACCCAAGGATCTATAAGGTTTTGGTAACAACCCCTGGTAGAAGGCAACAATGTTGGTTTTGCCAACAAGAAGATCACTGGACCAATCAGTATCCAAAAAGGCCAACACAAAAAAAGCAAAAGAAACAATGAACACCCCCGGGAGTCCCAAAAGGGAACTTACCCAGCGGCTCTGAGGGGAGACGGTGGGGAAAAGCAAAACAAAAGCGAAGAGACTGTAGAGAGAGAGATAAAACAGATAAAACCAAAGTGTCTTCCATTAGCAATGGAAGAGCCGCCCCTGCCACCCTTTCTCCCAAGAAAGTGGTAGAAAGAGTAACCATCATAGGGAGTAATACCCACAAAAAAATAAAACAGGTGAACAAGCAAGATCAGAGCCTAGCTCCCCAAATAAAACAAATAACGCGGGTCGGAAAAGATCCCTTTCACTGTCCTCCGCCTCTGATGACAAAGGGGAAGGTCCTGAGGTGGGAAGGGAAAGGGTGGTTATAGGGGAGTTGGAAGATCCTCCTAGCTCTCCCTTACCTCTAGTGATCGACGAGGGGAAGGACCCTGACATACCACCAAACACATGAACAGTTCAGTTAGTAGGCATATACACATGTACAGTGGCAGAAACACACACAGATACAGACAACCCACCAACACACAGTCATGGCAGACATCACAATACTTTTCACTTAACATTCGAGGTCTAAAAAATAAACAAAAATACATAGTTCACTTAACCAAATCACGCAAACCAGACTTTATTTTCGTACAGGAATCCAATATTAATTCAACTTTCACGAGCAAGAGATCACATCAAACATGGGCATGAAAGAGGGTCACTTTAGTGTAGGGGAGGAGTGCAGGGGAGTAGCTATCTTACAGACATCAGATAGGTTCAGGATTACACACTTACGCAGCGATATCAGAGGGAGGGTGGTGATAGTCAAAATAGAATCACAAAAACACACATACACTCTAGTTAACATTTATGCACCCACTAAATATAGAGAGAATTACGAATTTTTCGAAACACTAAGAGACACTTTACACACTCAACACGCAGGAGAAAAATTAAAATTAGGGGGAGATCTAAACTACATTGAGTCACTAGTAGACAAACAAAACACCAACACTGAAGGTCCTGCCCCTCATCGCAAAAAAAGGAACACAAGACTACTTGGGGGGGGGGAGTTGTTAGTGCTTTCCGGCTGGTAGATGCGTACAGAGCAACAGAGGTCACTGGACGCGAAACCACCTTCAATGACAAGGCACACCAAGCCTCTACACGCATAGACAGAGTATATGTACCGAAGACGTGTAGAATTAATAAAGTGACACACCTAGAAGAGACACTCAACTACACCGACCACAAAGGTGTCTTAGTAGAGCTGAACTCAAACCAGAAAGGTAAAAAAAAAAACAAAGGAACAATCTGGAAACTAAACAATGGCCTGCTAAGTGACCCGCTCTACAAGGAAACAATTGTTAACCTATTAGATAATACAACTCAAGAATCGGACACAACTCAGTATAGTATAGCACAAATATGGACGCTGATAAAAAGATCCATAAGACAGCAAAGCCAAATATTATCTACAGTTATCAACTCAAAGAGGAAAAAAGAAGAAGATAGACTAAAAAATTTATTGACACACGAAGAAGACGAAGCTACTAGAACACATATACACAACTAGAAGAACTACTCAACTACCAATACAAAGGAGCGGAACTAAGATGCAAAAGCATTAATATGACCGAAGGGCCTAACAAACTTTTTTCTATCGGCAGAACAAAACATCCAATCTAAAAAAAAACTATAGACAGCATAATAGATAGCAAAGGAGAAAGCATACATGACCTAGACAAAATAACAGACATATTCACGAAATATTACACCAACATGTATGATAAAGAACAGACGGACGACAACGCACAAAAAGTATTTTTTACAAAACTGCAAAGAAATACCGACGACAGAACAGATCGAGACGCCCCCTTTACGCTTGACGAACTGAGGGCTGCTTTAGACACAACCCAAAACAACAAGTCCCCTGGCCCAGACGGTCTGACATTTGAATTTTACAAAACTTTTTTTCCCCAAATAGGACCCCTACTATTAAATCTATACAGCGACATGTTAGTTACGGAACAGTTACCAAAAGATTTCAACTTAGCATACATCACACTATTACTAAAAAAAAAACAAGAAAACAACATAACACCTAGCGACTTTAGACCGATCTCACTTCTATACACCGACTACAAACTCCTGACAAAAATGATTTTTCTAAGACTAAAACCCCTTATACCACACTTAATAGGACAGGACCAATAATGCAGCAACCCAGACAAAAACATCGACGAACTGAATCATCCTTAAGAGACATTATATACTATTGTAAAGACAGCCCTCCTTTACTAATTTCAGAGATACCTTCATAAATCTACACAGCAAGCACATTACACATAAAACTAGAGAAATAACATACAGACTAATCTTCGGGATGACCCCAATTAAATTTAAGAAGAGAAATGTACACACATGTGCCTTATGTCATACATACAATGGGAACAATGAAAGTCATTTGTTTTTACAATGCAAAATGTTTGAAAATGTCAGAAGTACTATGAAAGATCTGCTAAATGCAAACTGTAAATGTAATGTTAATCTTAACTTGGCTATTGTTTTAAATAAGTTACCTATAATAACAAGTAAAAAGACTCATAACTTTAATTTAATAATAGTATCAGAGTACAGAAGTCTAGTTTGGCGCAGTACAATTAAAGTTGTTCATAGCAACATACATGTAAATCCCTATTGCTTAGATTTAATATTTAGGAAAATAATTGAGC
Organism: Biomphalaria straminea; assembly: GCA_021533235.1. Taxonomy (NCBI): domain Eukaryota; kingdom Metazoa; phylum Mollusca; class Gastropoda; family Planorbidae; genus Biomphalaria; species Biomphalaria straminea. The sequence continues at coordinate 37,369,336 of JADKLZ010000130.1, read as the reverse complement.
ATAAAAGAGATAATATCACTGTTTAAATTGAAATAGTAACCTTTGTTTAAACCAATGTAATTCATAAATTTGTTAAATCCCATCTCTTGTCTATCTAACAATAAGTTAGAAAATGTGTAAATTTAATCTATAATATCACTGGTTAAAGTGAAACAGTAAATTTGTTTAAATTTATGAACCTCATAAATTTACTAAATACCAGCTCTGTACTATGTAACAATAAGTTTAAAAATTGTAAATTGTTCTTAAAGGACACCCTGACAATTTTTTTTTTAGTAACATATTATTCAATGTTTATGTGAGCACGTAAACATGTAAATAAAAACTCTTTTAAAAAAAGAATCAATTAAAAAATTGTCACACCACTACAAACTCAAAAAAGAATGGAAAACTCAGACAATGCCAACGCTTCATCCCAAGGGAGACTACAAGAATAAACAAATCACCCATCAATTGACTCACAAACAGTGAACACAAATGACATTCTCAACATTAAAAACCAGAAATAGACCGAAAAACTATCCAAGGATATCTTTATGCTTGCCATCCTTGTGTAGTTGGAACTACAGGCAGTGCTTCCCTAGAACAAACCCATTCAGTAGACTCATGTACTGGAGCACACCATTACTGGAAATCAGAGTTTTTACAACACCGAGAAGAATTTCTGTTTTTCCAATCTTCGATCCATCATTTGTCCCTTAAACAATGATCTTAAATCAATACAAACTTGAAAAATAAAAGAGAACTCAGAATAATGCCAACGCTTCTCCCAAGAGAATAATGCCAACGCTTCATCCCAAGGGAGACTACAAAAATATACAAATCACCGAAAGAGTTTTGCCCCATAAACAATGAATGCCAATGATTTTCTCAACATCAAAGATCAGAAATAGACTGAAAAACTACTGAAGGATATCCATATTTTCGTCACCCTTGCATAGGTGGAACTGCGAGCATTGCCCCTTGCACAGAACTAACAAGTCCTTTTGACAATTATTACATTTTATTTTTATTTATTTATTTATGTATCTATATTTTTTTTAAGCTTCTTGATGTTACACAAATAAATTTGATATCATTATAAATTTAAAAATAGAAAATGCTAAACATGTCCATAGAGTAAGGACCAGATTTGAAGCAAACATTTGTACATATGTAAAGTCAAAAATCTAATCCCTGATGAGAGTTTCATTGCTTTCTCGTTGGAAAATAGAAATCGCTAAACAATAGTTGGGTAGTAATTACCTGATCTGAATCAAACATTTCACATACTTATAATAAAAAATAAACCTATCCCCTATTGAAAACAAAATGTGAAAATATGATTTCCATGAACTGTCTTGCTTTCCCTTTTTCAAACACTTAGGGATCATTTCATGAGGTTTTATTGCTTTCCCAAGCCTATTCTCTCTATGACTCTATCAGACATGTTTGTTACCTTGGTGACAAGGAAGTAGTGTTCCGGTTCCCAAGGGAAACAATCAAAAATTGTCTAAGTAGAGAATTTTTATTATTCGTACAGATACTCAAGATTCGGATATAGAATCTAGATCCTTAAAAAGATTTATAGCCAATGTTTCAGAAATTTTCATGTACATTGCCATTGATATCAATAATTATATAGGTTTGTGTTTATCTATAAAAATAAAACTTTGTAAAAAAAAAAAAAAAAAAGATTCATATCTTCTATACACACTCATCTATATTTCCATTAGTTAAAATCAAAGTAGTATAATCTATAAACATATAGAAATCACTAGAGTATAGATCTTTGAATTGTTTATTGTCCATTTTTAACATACTACCTGTATTTAGGAATTTGAAATGTCTCTTTTCCATTTTTTAAATATTTGTACCTATGCTATTATTGTTAGTATCAAATAATGTAGGCTAACTTATAGAAATAAAATTTTGTTTAAAAAAAAAAAAATGAAAGCCCAAAAAAGAGGCCAAAAAATAGCCTGAAAAAGAGGCAGAGCCCAAAAAAGAGGCAAAGAAAAGAGGCAAAGAAAAGAGGCCAAAGCCCAAGGATCCTTAGGATGTAAACAGCTATACAACTGATGTCCAAAGCTAAAAAGCTGAGGTTTCCTAAAAAAAAAAAAAAAGT
>JADKLZ010000130.1:37342678-37357723 GCA_021533235.1 Biomphalaria straminea | reverse complement strand
CAGGTTCTGAGGCTATTTCTTGAATAGCAACAGCTTCAGAGATATCATAAGCACAGCTCAAAATGTTAGAAAATTTTGTGCCATCTAGATAATAATCATTGTCATGATTATTACAGTAAAAGAAAAGCCAGTAGAACTGCTCAACATTTTCCTTGTAAGGGTGCTACTTAAGATAATATAAGATAAGATCATTTTTATTGGTCCTACAATTGACCACCTCAGCGTAACTATTGTAACAATAAAAAATATAGATGCACATATTAACAACATTCACACACGAAACTCATACACACTCACACAATTGTAAGACTTTACACAACACAAAGAATTCTTATCAATCATTATTGATCACTGGCCATCATTTTTTGTTTCATTACTAAAGTAATTTGGTTAAGTGTCTAAGTCAGCTTCTAATTAAAAAATAAAATCAGACTAAGCTCAAATTTTCCACAATGAAGAAGTGAAATCTGTTGGTTTGATTTCAATAGAGTTATTAAAATTTTAACTAAATAGCAAATTTTTTATATACCTTCCATCAGGCCAAGTGTAGACTCCTTTCCCTGTTATTTGATTCTCATAGAAATCTCCCTATGAAGTCAATAGTATTTTGTTATTTACAAATATCAAATAAAAATATGAGCAATAATTTGTTAGGTCATAACCTTCATCCAAATTGTGTTTTTTGCTTAATTGTTAAATTCACTAATTGATTCAGTATCTACACTAGCAGCTTATATCACTTGGAAAATGTAATTTGCTTTTATGAGAATAGCCCAGAACACAGTCCGAATGCAAAGTTCTGTTGCAGCCTATGTTGTACTGGGAGTCAAAAGGATAAAGTGAAGTAAGACAATTAATTAGCTTTTTCAATAGGACAAAATATAACATTTTGTTTCAGCAAAGTGTGCCATTAAAATAATATCAATTTAATATGTGATTGAATTATTTTTACTTTTTAAATTTTTTTTCAAAGACTTTTCTTGCTAAATTATTTTAAGGTTAGATAAAGTAAGGATTATCATCATTTTGTAATGCTAGCTAAATGAAATTTAATTAGTTTAACAAAACCAAAAGATGTAATCTTGTTTTTTCTTTGACTTTAAATAATGTGAAAGTTGTACATTTTAAAAAACATAAAAAGTACAACCTGATAAGTAACTCCATCTGTCCAGCAATAGACTCCTTGGCCATGCATAAGCCCATCCATGAATTGGCCCTAAAAAAATACAATAGATAGCGATAGTTATTGAAAAGTCAAAAGAATTGTTTAATAGCTTTTTGAAAAAAATTTACAAAAATTAATAATATAGTAACCATAAAAATAAACAAGTTTCAAGGTAGCAAAAAATGTTTCTATGTTTTTAAAAATATATTTTTTAAGTTTATAAATCTATAAACCATTGATAGACTTTAACTGTTATTTCCTTTTTTTGGTTAAAGGGAAAAGTAAATTATCATACCTTGTAAGTATGTCCATCTCTAAACCTTGCTTCACCTTCGCCCTGGTAGAGCCCTTTAACTTTTTCACAAGTGCAGCTATTTAGAAAATTGTTAATGATTAGAGAAAAATATGTACATTTTTCTTGTTTTTAATAATGAACAGTCAAAAATCATGAATAATCTAACGTATTTAATTTCATAGATTATTGCTTTTTTTATCTTTAACTTTTTAAAATAATTTTAATGGAAAAATGAAGTGTAAAAAAATATTCATTTACTTATTTTAAAAATATGATTTGGTAAACTGCTGTTGATGTCATGAATTTGTAAAAAAAAGTTGTTTTTTTTCATTGATTGTACATTTCTTATTCTTAGTAGACAAAAAAAAATCATCAAAAGTATCATTACTATCATTAGCAATTTATAATTTGAATTTCAAAAATAAAGTTTATAAATCTACTTGAAATATTAAACTAATAATTGGATCTAGTTCAGAGACTGGATTTTAACACTATTTTTTTAAATCAATTTTTAACAATATATCTTACTTTGATCTGGGTTTTGTTTTGTTTTATTTTTTAAACCTTAGTTACTTACCTTTCTATTATCAGTTCAGATAAAGTTGGTTCATCATAAACAGGTTCTGGAGTTACTTCTTTGGAAATTTTTTCTGATTCCACTACTGACACAGTAACTTCGGAGACTTGACTCTCAGCACTTTCTGAGATAACAGTCAAAATTTCTTCTGTTTTATCAATACTAACTTCGTCGGATTTCTTGTTCAGTTTTCTATCGCTCTTACGACGCTCCTTAGACGCCATGTTTAACGACGGTATAAACATTAGATGCGGGCAAAACAAAAAAGTCACAGACCTAGATACAAATGTATCTTAAAAAAAGATTTTAAGTAAAAATGTATTATTTAATTTACATTTTTAAATGAAAATATTTTTGCTTAACGAAAAAAAATAACATTAGATCTTTTTTAAAATACATAAAATAATTCAAATAATTCTTGTATTTATTGAAAAACTTCTTATTCACTTCATAAATTTAACACTTGCCAGTTTAAAAAATGTTTATTAGTTCTAGATCTAGACTAGATCAAGATTCTAGATCTAGCTCTTTTTATTAATATTTAATTATTGGTTGATTTTTTTCATGAAATTTTATTTTTCAATGAAGTAATTATTTTAAGCTAACGGGTCTATCGATGCTTCTTTCTTTTTTATCTTGAAAACAAAATACTGGTCTTTAGTTTTGGCACAACTTTTTTATTTCCTATTTCCTTATTTGTAAACTGACCAACTAACCTAAATTTACTTTCTTGATCAAATTAAAATTTCGATGTCTAGATCTAGATTCTAGTCTAGATCTCATCAAGTGCTAGATCTACAATTATCTTCAGTGACGCAGTCCAGTTAGATCCATATCAAGATCTAATTATGTTTAAAAAATTGCCCTTGCCTAAGTCGAATCCATATCATAATGGCAGTAAAGAATCCGTGGATAGTCAAATGGTACAAATAAATAAATATAAATAATGAACTAAAAATATATTGATATATTATATAAAAAATATATATAATATTAATATATAAATATACTAATACTTTATATATAGCAGTGCTTTTTGGGACGGTACCTTTTTCAATGTGGGGAAACAATATTACTTGTATTTTAACGTTTATTATTAATTTATAAATTATTGGTAGATTCTAGTTAAAGATTAGGCAATCCATCACTGAGTAGGCTACCAACACCTCTTTTTTTTTTTTTTTTTTTTTTACAATATACTTGACTATTCTATATATATTGTTAGATACTAGATAATATATTTATTATAAGTCTATATAATACACTAGAACCCCATGTTTGTGGGAGGGACATATAACATAGATTATGGTCTCCACCATGATCTAAGGAACATGTTTACTCATATGATATGTATGTTACCTGTTACCTATCCCTTAGTCTGGTGGACCGTTGGGGCACCAAGCAAGACTTGAAGACCATCTTTCTCCATTCCTCTCTATCCTTTGCCCTGTTTAAAATCTCATTCAATGGTAGGCCCGTCCACTCTTTGATGTTGTCTTCCCACCGCTTTCTCTGTCTGCCTCTTCTTCCCCTTCCGGTACTGTTCCCTGGAGGAAGGTCTTTGCGAGTCCCGAAGATCTTGTTACATGGCCAAACATTTTAAGCTTTCATTTCTTCACAGTAGTTAGCAGGTCATCATGGTGTCCGATTGCTGCAGTAACCCTGTCTCTAATCTCTTGATTTGTGATGCGGTCTTTAAATGTGATGCCTAGGATCCTTCTGTAGCATCTCATTTCCATTGCTAGGATCCTCCTCTATAGCTCTGCAGCCAGCGTCCAAGACTCACATGCATATAGAAATGTGGCCATGACCAGGGAGCGCATCAGTCTGATTTTGGTGCCGAGGGCTAAGCCTTTGTCTTTCCATATTAACTTAAGTTTAGAAAGGGCCGCTGTGGAATGTGCTATTCGGACCATTAGTACCGGCTTTGTTCCCTCATCTGAGACAATAGCTCTGAGGTATTTAAAGCTGCTAACGCTAGTTAGTTTTTCACCTCCAATACTGATGGCCTTTGTAAAGCCCTGTTGGCTATTGGTCATAATTTTTTTTTTCTGCATTTATTTGCATGCCATAAGCTGCTGAAGTCTTGTCAATGCGCATCACTAGGTCGGCTAGTTCATCTTCTCTCCCTGCTAGGCCATCAATGTCATCTGCGAAGCAAGGAAGATATTAAAGAGTGTTGGTGAAAGGAGGCAGCCTTGTCTTACTCCAACTGTGGTTTCGAACCATTCCCCAATATTGTTATTGAAGTACACCGCACTGGTGGCATCCTTGTATAGGTTCTGGATAACTTTGGTTATGTTTGCATTTATGTTATATTTTTCCATTGTTGCCCAGAGTGCCCCGTGCCATACTCGATTGAAAGCTTTCTTGAAATCAATGAAGACATGGAAAAGATTCTCTTGGTGTTGGAGATATATAAAGATGATATGTATAGTATCCCAATTTATATCTAAAGATTGGTCAAACCATTTTCATTTGAGGATCTTACTTTCTGCTTTCTATAACTATATTATATAAATGTCTTCCCACAGAGTAATTCAAGTAATGAAAATGACAAGGAAAGAGTTGATAAGATTCTTCATCAAAGAGTGCATTTTAAGGTAAGGTACATATTTTGGTTTGTATGCTGGAGGTGCTGAGGGATACATTGCTTGGCTTCCAAATCCAAACTGGGTGCCCCATGTTTAAATTGTGGTGAATCCTGAATTTTTAATTACAGGATCTTCGGCTGTCCTGAGTCCACCCAGCTCTAATGTTTACCTGACACTAGTTAGGGAAACGAAAAGGCGGTTGGTCGTTGTGCTGGCCACATGACACCCTCATTAACCAGCCATGGGCCACAGAAACAGATGACTTTACATTATCTGCCCTATAGATCACAAAGTCTAAAAGGGGAACTTAATATATATATTGTTTGTTAAGTTACAGTAGATTATGATGGGTTTGTTTTTTAAGTGGTTTTCTAGACTTAAAACATTCAGATGTGTGATTCTTTCAGTTTTAAGTCTTAATATATTCTAGAAAAAAAAGTCAGTAGTTGAAAGTTAAAAGATAAATAAAATACATATGAATGGAATGTTTCTGTTACAAAGGTGTATTACCTGGGAGTGGTAGAACAGATCACCATGACAAGCTCTAAGAAAAGAGACACTGAATCTCAGTTGGTTGATATTATTGAAGAAAATCAGGTAAATGAACATTAAGAAAAACAAATCCTAATAAAGTTTCAGTTTCATGTGGTAACTGAATGAATATTTTAGTTTTATTTAAAGGCAAATTTTTTCTGCAGCTGAATGCTTGCCACGTTGTAAAATTACATACACTAAGTTACATTTAGAGCTTATTATAATTACCTGGCTTTATTATAATTATTAAATCTAACATCTCTTATAGTTACCTGACTTTGCTATCTCTTTGTTATCTTTTTTTTTTTTTTTTTTTTTCACAAAAAAAATTGCATTTAGGCAAGTGAAATTGTTTAGAATGTTGAAATATTTTGGTTTCTATGTTTTATTTATTTTTTGTCAGAATTTGTAATGCCAGTTAAATACAATTGTATAAAATAAAATAGTTAATGTTAGAAATAATTATTTGTGGTTTTTTTTAGTTTTTTTTTTAGTGTTCAGTTCTTTAGTTTGTAAAACTTATTGATCTGCTCTGTCTTTAGATTGAAGGTAGACTTCAAGTCGCTGCATCAGAAGAGAATAAAGTTGTTATGTTCGTCTCACGGCATGGTATTAAAGTCGTAGATCCAAGTGGACAGGTTGGTCATAGCTATTTTTCTCGATGTAAAATATTCTACAATGACAAATTTTGTTGGACTAATTTTTTGGGTAGTTATTTATTGTGGTTATTTGTCAGCAACCTTTTAATCATTGTACAATATTTCATCATTGCTCAAGTTTATAAACTATTTACTTATTCTAAATGGACATCATTCACCAATCGTAAATAAAAAAATTTAGCCACATCATAATATTGATTAAACAATGAGAAATACTTATCACGTTACAACCTCGATGGATGAAATACTTTGTATAGAAGATATAGAGACTAAATGTTGTTTGTTTACTTTTGGTGAATGAGGCCATTGGGTACCTGACAGTTTTGAATAGGGAAGGCAGTTGGTCATTGTGCTAGCCACATGACACCCTCCAAAACTGTTGGCCAAAGAAAAATATGACCTTTTCATCATCTGCCCTATAGATCGAAAGGTCTGAAGGGGAATTTTAATTTTTTTGACTTACTTAATCTAAAAAGTATGTACTTCTTATAAGTTTAATAATCGTTGAGACCGACATGGCTTTGATATTTGTCCAGCATCAAAAAGTACTCTGAATAAAGGTACTCTGAATTAAAGTACTCTGAATTAAGGAAAAGTACTCTGAATTTAAGTACTCTGAATTAAGGTACTCTGAATTAAGATATGATCTGTGGTGACCGTAGAAAATTTTAAAGTTTGAAAACCCTAAAATCAAAGGAGACAGTCAAGACCCTTGATCGACTTTGACCTGGGCAGTGCTGCAAGGGTTACACAAGAGAATATGAAGAGTGCTGCTTACTTGATGGTGGCATATGGATCATTATATCCTCAATTCATTTGTCAAAGGGGAAACAATTGTCTTCCATAAAATATTAGCAAATGTAATTCAAAAGAAACATATCCAATAGTTGACCTTTAAAGAAAAGCTTTTGAAAAACTTTGCTTCTTAAGAGTGTTTTATTCAACTCATAGCATTAAAGACATTACATCCAACTAACTATAAACCAATGGAATCAATAAGCTGTAATGCAAGTTAACACTGGGTTTCGTTGAGTATTTAAAGGTACATTTGATGTTTGAACTATATTTACTCTGCAGGAAGTACTCCAGCGTCACCCCCTGCACACCATAGCACAGCTGATACAGTACAGCGATGGTTTTAAGAACCAAAACATTGCTGTGAAAATTGGCCAGGTCGGCAAACACATGTGTAAATGTTACATCTTCCAATGTCATTCTGAGGTAAGGATTGCAAACCAAGGTTTATATTTACTCGTTGATGGCACATAGAAACTGGGGTTGATTTGAATACAAATATTTAGCATTACTTAGTGCACTTGTAAAGGAAATAAACTTAAATGGGTTTGTTTTTGAGTGATAGAGAATTTTACTTTCTGGAAATATTTTAATCATGAGAAAAGATACTGTCTCATAAAACAATTAATATTAAAGAGTTGCTATGATCGAGATTCATAACTATGATTTAAAAAATGATTCACTTAAGAATGCAAAGTTATAAGGCAAGCTAACCGCTAAAGAAAAAAAAAAATATTCAAACAGATTTAGTGATCTAAGACAAATATTGTGCTGTAGTTCATTCATTTATGCAATTTAAAAAAAGGATTATTTGCTATTCATATTTTTAGTTTATTTCTTTCAAATCTTTAGGATCAAGCTCAAGCCATCTGCAACTGTGTCAGAAGAATTTTTGATGCCATCACAACCAAATAGCAAATGGCTGGAAATAAAATCGATCTCAGACAAAAAATTGCAGTGCACCTAATTAAAAATACAGAGGGACCAAACAGAATGTAACTCAATGTCTGAGGAAAAAAATTAACTGTTTATAGTCCTGCTGAGAAATATTATATGCTAGGCCAAAACAGAATGGGTACTGCAACATGTCCCCTGTAATTGTTCTATGACAGGAGATATTTTGGCTGTGCTAATTGTAGTGACTTATCTTGACCACAATTGTTGGGTCAAGTAGTGAAATCATTATAACTTATTGATTGTAAATAGCTTCCAGTTTACTTTTCTATTTTTCAAATTGGTAGTGACTTTTTTTTATTAATTATTGTTATTTCTCCTGTAGTGCCTTAGTCTCAGGAGTGACATAGAATCCACACCCATCAGGTCATGTAATGATGTGTGACATCTTTTAAGCAAATATTACACTAATAAGATGGAGGCATGTTGGCTGAGGGGTAAAGCGCTTGACTTCAAAACTGAGTGCTCCAGAGATCAAATCCAGATGAAGACTTACCTGTTTCCTATCCCTTAGTCTGGTGGACTAGTATTTTTAATTTTGGAATCTTTAGGTCGCATCTTAGTCCAACCAGCTCTAATGTTGGGGAAATGTAAAGGTGGTTGGTCACTGTGCTGGTCACATGCACTCTTGTTAACCATGGTACAAGTGACCTTTACATCATTTGCCTTATAGACTGTAAGGTCTGTATGTTCAGAAACTCATCGAAAAACAGATCAAAGGAACACATTTCATAGGGGTCAGCTATTTAGACCTTATAGGCATACTGTAGGAAATAGTTGTTCATGCAATGAAAGAACTTTTTGTTTTGTTTGATTTAAGCAACTACTATAATATATTAATTTAATTTCAAAACTATGTATGTATGCAGCCCAAAGCAGTGTATCATAAACTCCAGTTGAATTGTTTTTATTAAAAGTAAGTTGGAGGGTTAATGGGACAACTATTCAAATTTTAAATAACTTAAAGTCAGACCTGCTTTATTTTTAATGCATATATTTGCTCTCAATGTGATATTTATGTTAATTTTTATTCCATTGTACATATTTATTAATCATTGTACATATTTATTAATGATAGTATTTTTATACCAATTCATTAATTGTATAAATATGAAATAATTCTTAATTAAAATGTTTTTAAAAACATAATAATCAGATTTTGAGTTTAAAAAATATACAAAAGTTTATTTTTTTGACAAGGATTTTTTTACAGTAAAATATTGCATCTCAAAAAATAAGTTACATAGGTCAGTGTGTGGGTTACATAAATGGATTTTAGTATAACATTCATAGATTGCAAACTTGGCATTTTAAAAATAAAGGATGTATTAAAAATTATATCACAACCATGATGCAGGACTTCAAAGCCCTGAATATTCTGTATAAGAATAAATAGTATCGCTGTACAAAAGGTTAAAAGGAATAGCTTTTAAAAACTATGTTATTAACAATTACTAAAAAAATATATTGAAATTTACATTACCAAATGAACCAAAAGAAAATATTGATTGCCATGGCAATAATCAATCATAATAGCTCACCATGTATAAAAAATCAGATTCTACTTTCAGATGAAAAATATTTAAAAGTCTATATGTTCTTGGATTTCAGAAAATTGCAGAAATATGTTTGGATCAATTGTAGTGTTTGGTTTGGTTGATGACAACATTGGTTCTTTTTTCTTATTTTTCTTTTTATTGAATTCTTTTTCTTAATTCAAAATTCCCAGTCCTACTTTCTTGATTATCTGTCTTAGAGCTATCTTTTTTTCTTTCTTGTTCTAGAGCTACGTTTGGTATACCCTGTCCAAGAGCAACCTTCTGGATTCTCATTTGTAGAACTACTTTCTGGATTCCCAGTTCTAGAGCTACATTCTGCCTTCCTTGTCTTAAGAGCTATCAACTGTATTCCCTGTTCTAAAAATAATTTCTGGATTCCCTGTTCTACGGCTTCTACCTGCCTTCCCTAACTTAGAGCTACCTTCTGGATTCCCTTTCCTAGAGCTACATTTTGCATTCCCTATCCAAGAGCTACCTTCTACATTCCCTATCCTAGTGCTACCTTCTACATTTCTCTATCCTAGAGCTACCTTCTACATTCCCTATTCTAGAGCTACCTTCTGCATTTCCCTGCTATGGTTTCATTAATTGTAACATTAAGTGTTTGGTCATTAAAAATGTTTAATTTTTCAAATTTTGTAGATAGATTTGTATAGAGTTGTTCTCCTCTTGAGCTGTACTGTTTTTAGCCTTGGAAGTTTTTCTTTTTTAGGATGAAGATGCTTCTTAACTGCTTTCTGGGTTTTTCCTTTTTCTGCATGTTGGTTGAAAGTTTAGTTGTGAAGGTTGTATTAGTAAAGTGTTGTCATCCAGTGGATGACCAACCGTCGCTTGACTAGCTTGTGGAACAAGTAAATGAGATAGTGAGTTTTGAACTGGTTCTTCAGTATTTACCACAGTTCTTTCTTGACTATCGGTTGTTGCTACAATTCGGTCACTAGTAGCAATGTTTTCATTGTCACTTTGACTGTGATGTGGCGAAACATTTTCAGAGATGCTGTCTTGAGACATTCTGGCATTGTTTTCATGAAATGAAGAGTCAAGAGTTTTTATTTTCTGAACCATCTGGTCTACAGAGTTCAAAGTGGAAATAAGCTCGTCCAAACTGGCGTAAAATCCTGGCTTCTTGGTGAACCGTTGATGTCTATCACTGTCGATGTGTTGCATCATGGAGCAGGAATAATAAAAGCGACAAGTACTACACCATTTTTTCACCACAGGAATAGCATTGCCAGCTTTGTCTGGGCCATGGACTGCAGTGATTCTAACACTAGAACTAGAAGATGGGGATGACGTCCCCTGGTTTGTAGCATTGCTCTTTGGTGCAGTGAGACGCATTTGAGCAACCAATGGCTTATAACGCTGGCCTAAATCTTCAAGTTTAATCACCAGATAATTATACATAATCTGGATCTTAAAATTTATCTCTGAATCTACTGGCATGAAATGTTTCGGTTCTGTGGCAATAAAACCTAGACTGCTTTTTCTTTTTGATGAGTGTCTCAAATCTAATACTTGAAAACTACCTTGGTATGATGGTCTAGGTTTTTTCAGGGCACTTAATTTTTTTTCGTTGTGATTTAGACTGACCGCTGGATTTTGAAAGGTAGAAGTATTGCTACCGTTCAGTTTGTTTATAGACTTATAGCGTTGAGTGATTGTTTGTTCCTGGGATTTGCGTAGCATTTGTTTCCCTCTACTCAAATAGGTTGTGTCACTTGGTGCAGACTTTTTTTTCATTCTTTTAGGTTCAATTTTAGCGTTCAGCTTTGTCTGCTTGCTGCTGTGTTCAGTTTTTAATTGAACTGGTTTCTCTAAACTAGTGGCGTCTCTGCTGCCACAAGATTTGCCTACATTTATCTTATTTGTAGTCATTTCATTTGTTCGTAGGCTTTCATTCTCAAGTACAGGCGGACTTGAGGGGCTATCATCTACTGCAGGGCAATTTATCTTTTTGGTTTCATCTTCAAGAATTGGTGGGCAATCATCCACAGATTCAAGGGAGTGAACTTGTTGGAAGGAAGCTGATCTTACGGTCTGATTTTCAGGTGTGTTACGACTTTTATTATCTACCTGTTCTTTTTCTAACTTAGTGCTTCTCCTTGAGGCACCTGTAAAAAATGCTTCGTATTGTTGGGTGTTCTGATGAAATGCTTGATCACCTTGATTTTCAGCTCTAGAGTTAGTCTGATAATTAACTGGCTCAGTTTTTAAGTTTTCTGTTTGTTCCCTCACAACATGGCGGGAATTTACAGTAGACTTGAGATACCTATGGGTACTTTCTTCATTACTGCTCACCTCTGTATTTGCATTGTCCTGGGTGCCAAGCATGAGTGAAGGATCTGCTTGTATTGAGGCACTTGTATGGTCAGTCATTTTTCCGTTATTGTACTGTATAGCACAATGCTGTTGGGCAGAGCTGGAGCTTTGGCTACCAGGGTCCAGTCTTTGATGGTCGGAGACGTTTTCTTTTATTGGCAAGTTGCCTGCATTTAAGTGAGGGGGGAAAGTAAACAAAAAATGTCCACTAGTTAAAATTTAAATTATTTTTTTTAAGCTTTTAAAAATCAAAATTGTGCTAGTTAAAAGAATATATAGTTAGAACAAAGTCCAAATTATAATAAAATTCATTAGATTATCTTTTCATTTTAGTACCTGTATTTAATACAACAGGCCATTTTACAATAACTTAACAAAAAATAACATCATAAAAAATCATTTATGATTACAATTGTAAAAATTTAGAGGGATACAGTAAACAGTTTGACCAAACCGTAAATATTGATACATGTCCTAATATACTACCTGTTTGATCAAGTTTTAGTATATAAAAGTAAAATAGTGATACCTGTTTGATCATGTTTTAGTATATAAAAGGAAATTTACCTTCATGCTCGTGATTGTCTAAATGAGATGATTGATTGTCAATCTCAGTGTTAGCTAGAAAGTCTTGACCATTTGGATTCACGGTAGAGGCTGAAGCGTATATTATATCCCATGGGGCAGCAAAATTATTGTTGCTCTGCAACCTTTCAATCTCATCAAAGCGTATGGGAGACTTGATATTGTTTTTCCTCACATTGTCCTGTTGATCTATCCACGCTGCTGAGAGCTGCGTACTGTATGAAGGGGCAGATAATGTAGTGTGATTCGGATTAAAACTGGCCCCTGAACTATAGAGTATCTCCCATTTGGAGTCAAAATCAATAGCTGTAGATGGCATGACACTTGTTTCATCATACCCTGAGCTACACTGAAGATTTGTGTCTTGTAAACTTTGAATCTCTTCTTGACCATCGACTTGATCTGTCTTCTCTAAGCCATTCTCATCTTCGCTACCAGTAGCATGGGTCCGCGGAGATAAATTGTTTGAATCGAAATCATTTTCATAAGATACTAATGCATTTGTTTGGGCAGCACTAGGTTTGAAATCATTTTCAGATGGTTTTATATCACATGAAATATCACAGTCCTTTGTGTTGTTCACATTAGTAATCCTCGGATAGACTTCTATTTCTTCTGGGCTATCATATTGAACGTCATCATACTGTGTGTCTATGTACAGTCTGCGGCTGTTATAGAATGTATCACTAGAAGAAGCTAGAGTGTTGTCAGTATAATTTGATTTATCTCCCTTATACCACTCAAATTCATTTGTGTTATAAGGAAGGAAATGGTTGGTGAATGGGTTACTGTTCTTGGAAAGATTTTGCTGGTTACAATCTGAATGGCTTGGTTGGTGAGGGTTGCCACAAGCATTCTCGAGGGGTTGAGGAGAGTTTTTAACGTCATTAAAAAGAGATCCTGCGAAGCCAGTGCTTTGGTTCAAGTTGTATTGTCCTAGACCAGCCTGACTGCAAGAAGCAAGACTCTCTATACAATGTAATGAACTTTTGTGACTACTACAAACAGCAGTGTTATTAACACTGGGATTGGTGTTCCTATTTACCTTACACTGCTCTGTATTTTTAGTAGAATCAATACAATCTGATTTGATATATACATCTTCTTGATCGTACAAAGAAACTGAAAACATGTCATTGATTATATGATTATTGCCATTATCTGACTCGTCAAGCCCAGTGTTAGTTGGGGCCATCTCTGCTTGTACTGGCTCCCTTTCCATTGTAATTTGCTGAAGAGATTCACTTTTAATGTCTGCATCATTTGACATTCCTTCATAGCAGGGGACGTGATCTGACATTCCTTCATCGCAGGGGATATGATCTGTCATTCCTTCATCGCAGGGGATATGATCTGTCATTCCTTCATCGCAGGTGACATGATCTGTCATTTCTTCATCGCAGGGGATATGATCTGTCATTCCTTCATCGCAGGTGACATGATCTGTCATTCCTTCATCGCAGGGAACATGATCTGACATTCCTTCAGGGCATGGGACATTATCTGACATTCCTTCAGGGCAGGGGACATTATCTGACATTTCTTCATAGCAGGGAACATTATCTGACATTCCTTCAGGGCAGGGGGCATTATCTGACATCCCTTCAGGGCAGGAGGCATCAACTGCACTAACAGTCAATGAATTGTTTGTCTGCTCTTTTTCAACTAAGTGAAGATTTGAACCGAGGTGGGGCGCTGATAACGAGTTAGAGACTGAAAATTTCACATCTTCACACATATCTTTGGCTTGAGATCTGCTTTCTGATGCTT
Organism: Biomphalaria straminea; assembly: GCA_021533235.1. Classification (NCBI taxonomy): domain Eukaryota; kingdom Metazoa; phylum Mollusca; class Gastropoda; family Planorbidae; genus Biomphalaria; species Biomphalaria straminea. The sequence continues at coordinate 37,343,917 of JADKLZ010000130.1, read as the reverse complement.
GATAAACATTGGTCCTTTTGAGGGAGCTAGAGGTAGAGAGATCCAATGCATCATTGTAATCATACCCAATTTTCTTGAGACCTGTGTCTGGCTGTTTATGTGTTTCAACTTTATCCTCAACAGGATTCATGAAATGACTTTTAACTCGTAGATCCTCAACAGGATTCATGAACTGACTTTTAACTCTTAGATCCTCAACAGGATTCATGAACTGACTTTTAACTCTTAGATCCTCAACAGGATTCAAGAACTGACTTTTAACTCTTTCATTCTTGGGATTGGACTTGCCATTAAGGACACTTTGACTTGAACTATGAAAATTGACAGTTGCCGAGTCTCTCTGTATATATCCAGCATACTTTTGTCTGCTTTGCTCTGATGAAACATCCAAGTTTTCGGATACAGTGCCTAAAACATTTGCGCCAAGATCAGAGACATTATAGTCATTATTATCACATTTTCTAAAATGGGGAAAATGTGCTGATTTATCCAAGTTGGATTGACTTTGTGTGTTGCTTACTTTGATGGCACTGCGTGACATTTTGTCATGGTAATGATTTACAGGTGTGCTTTGATAAGCAGGATGTCCATAGGGAGCATGTAGACCTTTACTGTCATACTGATAAGATTCATTTGATATTGATTCATTTTGTAATAATAGAAGGTTTGGATTTGGTGACATTGGTTGAGTAGTAGCTGGACTATTTGGTAAGTTGTCGTGGAAATTGTGAATCTCTGTCAGTGTTGGCATACTATATCCATTCGAGTTGGCGCCAGATTTTGCATAGTCAAACTGTGATGAGGCTCTTGGGCTTGATAAAGATGTTGTGGTATCTGCCAACTCTGTCTTTTTTGCTCTTTTTTTGGTTGGTGTGTTTAGATTTGCTTCATTTTCCTTTAATTTTCTTTTTACTGGACAAGTTTTCCTGCGATTAATTTTAGTAGGGATTTGCTGATTTTCTCTTTGGTTAAAAGCTACGTGAGAATGTGTCAAAACTGATGCCTGGTTGCTTCTAGAAGGCTGATTTTCTCTTTGGTTAGAAGCTTCCTTAGAATGTGTTGAGACTGATGCCTGGTTGCGTCTAAAATGCTGATTTTCTCTTTGATTAGAAGCTACCATAGGATGTGTTGAAACTGATGCCTGGTTGCTTCTAGAAGTCTGATTTTCTCTTTGGTTAGAAGCTACCATAGAATGTGTTGAAACTGATGCCTGGTTGCTTCTAGAAGGCTGATTTTCTC
>JADKLZ010000130.1:37263441-37281247 GCA_021533235.1 Biomphalaria straminea | reverse complement strand
GGTAAGACAGACTTTATTATACAGACTTAGTCAGAAACCAGTTAAGAGAAAAGATTTTATTTTCCAACTAGTATTTCATGTTTCACTATGCACTAAAGAAGAGATGACTCTAGTGCACTCGGTAATAAATAATAGATAAATAAATAATAGATAGTAATGTTGCCCCACTAGAGAGAAATACAATCAGCATAAAGTTGTGTTTTTTTTTAATGTCTTCATTGTATTGATGGACTCTGCTATAACTTTTCTCTCTCTTGTCAGTCCTTCATAACTTCAAGCATGTCCTACTGGTGGGCTCTCATCAAGATCGCTACATACCATACCACTCTTCCAGGATAGAGATCTGCAGGGCAGCACAGAAAGATACAACCACCACAGGTAATCATCACTAACTGTCTCATTCAAGTGATTCTTGAATCCTTACACAACTTGGTCAGATAAATTATTGCCTTTTATGATTTCAAATTTAAAAAAACAAATGTTTCTTTCACTAGAATGAAATTCAAGAATTTTGACATAAATGTTGAAGTGTAGGTTAGGGGAAGTAACAAACAAATATATGTTTGTCCAATCCCATTGACTTCTGAATACATCTTTCACTATATCTAATCTGATGTTAATTCATATCATTCTTCACATTGGCGCCTCCTTCAGTTGTAAAATGACATTCTCATCTCTTGGAGCCCAGCATTGGCTATGGTGGGAATGGTGTCACACGGCACTGTTGGGTCCAAAGGAGAGATAATAGCCAATACAGCTTGGAATCAGTAGCTTTACATAGTATCATCAAGATAATAGACGATACAGTTTGGGATCAGCAGCTTTACATAGTATCATCAAGATAATAGACTATACAGTTTGGGATCACTAGCTTTACATAGTATCATCAAGATAATAGACGATACAGTTTGGGATCAGCAGCTTTACATGGTATGCCAGAATATAGAACAGAATCTAGATAATAGCCAATATAGTTTGGGATCAGCAGCTTTACATGGTATGCCAGAATATAGAACAGAATCTAGATAATAGCCAATATAGTTTGGGATCAGAAACTTCACATGGTATCATCTCATCTCATCTCTGCCTGTGGTCCCTACTGGGGCATAGGCCACCAACCAGCTTTCTCCAGGTCTCTGCCTGTGGTCCCTACTGGGGCATAGGCCACCAACCAGCTTTCTCCAGGTCTCTGCCTGTGGTGTTCTTCAGCTGATGGAAGGCTGCTCGAGCTTTACCAATGCGGGTTTTGACATCTGCATCTGTTCCTCCATGGTATGCCAGAATATAAAACAGAAGCTGCCACCAGCTCCTTTTTATTGTTCTTGTGATTGACTCCCAAATCCCTTCCCATGTTTGGGTTTAGTTGCAAGGAAGTTTGTAGTCACATCCAGGGATACTGTTCTCCAGTTCTATTGCCCATGTTTATTTATAATCAGTGTTTAACATCTGTCATTGATTTTATTTTAACTAGCATTTGTTTGTATGTGCAGGTGCTGTGTACAGAGAAATGGTGCAGAACATCCTGGAGCCTATCATCCAATCAGCTCATTGCACTCTGATCCGCTACGATGTTTTCCACGCTCTTCCTTCCACTGCCAACACAATGATCGGCCGTGCTGCCCACATCGCAGTCTTGGACTCTGAGATTTTTATAGAGAAGTTCCTAACAGTGACTGGACTCAAATACTTTCAGTGAAACAAACTCGTGTTGTGATTGGCCGTGGGCAGTCAGCCTTTTGTGATACACCGGTACCATCTACTGACCAGTGGCTTTTTTTTTTTTTTTTTTTTTTTTTTTGTTTTTTTTTTTTTTGTCAATCAATATTTGGGGTTGTGTCTTATCAAATAGGTTGTGTAGAAATTTTGTTTCAGTTAATTTTTGCTGTCATCTTTTTAGGTGTTTGTCTTTTCTTATGCCATTTATTGATTTTATATCTCGTCTAGGATAACAAAGTGTTCTCTTGTTTAGGGTTAGTGTTAAGAGTTAGTGTTTAGTTTTTCTGAAGGTTTATTCTTGCTCACAGGTCAGTTTATTTGTTGAGTTCACTAGCACAAATAGTTAATGTAATGTTAAGGTTTAGTTTACCTGGGAATACTCTGTAATGTTTAGTTTGCCTGGGAATACTCTCTCCATGCCAATATTGCACAGTTGCTATAAAAGAATTGAATAACATGTGTAACAGATAGGCCTAAACTACTTGGTTACCGGGGGGGTGTGTGTGTGTGTGGGGGGGGGGGTGATGACTCCCTGTGTAGACTAGGAATTGAATCAAGGAAGCTCTGACATGACAAATACCCCCACACAGAATATGCTATAAGAGCACCAAAGAAGAACTGTACAAAAGTAATAGTAATTCTAAATTATTTGCTTCAATGTTATTAGAATTTCTGTCTTTGTCATCTTTTGACCAGTAAAAGCACCATGTTCTTGTTAAATAGGACTATCCACCTAAGGCCATGTTAATTTCTATGGAGTCTACACCATAGCTCTCACTACCAATACCATCGGGAACACCAATAGTGTTAAACTTTGAAACATTAATTTTCTATCTCCTTCCCTCCTCCATTATGTGATGCACATTTCCAGTCCATCATAAAAATGTTTTTGTATTAGTGTTCAGTTTTCCTACTTCATATACATTTATAGATTATAATTGGTAGAGTGAGTCCTCTCACATGTTGTCTGACCTGGTGTTAAATAGTTGATGATAAAGGTTTACAGAAAAAAAATTAATTTTCTGTTAAATTATACAGACAACCTGATGAACCAACATAATGCATTGGAATAAGTTTAGTGTATAAATACTGTAAAAAATATGTATAGCCACAAATGACAAAAGGTGTTAAAATGTCCTGTAATTTATCTTTGTTATAGGGATATAGAGATTTGTGAACATGTGTATCACCATTCACTTGTATCTTTATACTTTTCTGTTGTTTACTTAATTATGTAAATTTGTTCTACTAAAACAATCTCTTTATTTTTGTTGTTGACATCGAATGGAAAATTGTTATCTTTTGATTCTGTAAAGTATGTTTCCAAATATTAATTGAACCAAATTGTGAGCAAATGGATTTTGTTTCACTGGAAGTGTTGTCTGACAGGACATTTTTTTTTCTCTCCTCTCTAGTCCCAATCTTCATAGTTCTGGGTTTTTATGTTCGCTAGAAATTTGTTGCAAAAAAAAAACGCGAAACTTAGTAAGCTGACATCCTAATTGGAAGCATTGAACTAGTGCTTTGTGATATGGGCAATAAGCATAGGGTTCTTCATTCATACAAAGGGATGTCTGAAATATATAAAAACTAAAAGGATTGTTATTCTAGCTGCTTTGTTTATATGTGAACGGGGACAATTTTTTTTATCTACTTAAATACATTTTTGTTTTCTAATAGATCTTTGCTAGACAATGATTATTGACCTAGTTTGGTAAATGCCACTTAAATGTTAAAGTGGAAAAAACGCTTCTTAAAGCTAGAACTAACCCTTAGGGCACATTTATAAATGACTTAATTACTAAAACAAAGTGAGTCTATTCAATTAGAAATACTTTTCATCCCATCACCAAATAATACTATTTTAGTTTTTGAAATTCTTGCAAGAGCCTGGCACATATTACATTTCCATTCTAATTCCACACATTCACTGGAGTGGAGGACTTCATGCGTGATCACTGCAGCTCAACAACTTAACAAATTCAATAATGAGAAGCTTCACTTAAATAACTAAATAATCTGATGCAAATATTTTTTTTAGGATTTTAATAACATTTGTTCTATTAATTATCAGAGTAAAGTATAATCTGGAAATGATCAGAAAGTATAATCTATCTATTAACAGCTAGTTGTAGTTAATAAGTAACCTTTACTTGTATCCTAATCTATATAGACTCCATTTGTTTAATCACATTGACCAAAATGGCAGACAAGAAACCATAGCTGCAATGTGTGTACATCTGACAAGTCAGTGCTATAAAAATTTGTATTCTGAACTAACCTAAGTAGTTATTAAGTCTTTTTCTAAACTTGTTTCTGTACAGTGTTACCAGTAAGATGTTGTCTAGTTTATCTAAATGCAGACTCAGTCACAAGGTTTAACTGGAGCGGGCGGGGGGGGTGCAGACTGCCAGGAACCACACATCCTTCCATATCTATCTGTCTCTATTACTTTCCTCTTCCTTACATATTTATATATATTACTTTCCTCTTCCTTACATATTTATATCTATTACTTTCCTCTTCCTTCCAAGCCACTAAGTTAAACTGTATTGAGAGACATAATTAAGTGAGGTGTTGTAGTCGACACTATCATTTGCTAATTTAAACACTTTTTTTTAGTTGTTGATAAAGTTTCTTGATTGGGTATTGTGAAGTTAGTATGTAGTTAACAACAAACATTCAAAATAAAAGTCTACTTATGATCCGTCTGTTTATCAATGTTAGCACAATGTCAGAAAACTAAAAAAGGCAATATTTGAGAAACATTCTTTTTCTGACCTGGTCTGTGGTGAGACGAATTCAAATTTGTGTGAATATATTTTGATCATTTTAAATTTGATATTTTAAGAAATTTTTGTGTGGCTTAAAGTTGCTATACATCGAGTGTTTTTGAGTGCTGGTTTAAAAAAATCTTGTTATCTACTGTTGTTTCTCATCACCGCTGGTAGAACATGTACAATACTCTTGTCATAAGTGATTTATATTTATAGATTTGTACCGAAACAAATTATGGTCACATGCGTTTTATTATTCCATAGTTGTGGTCAACTCTGACTGTTGGCCAGACTTATTGTTCCATAGTTGTGGTCAACTCTGACTGTTGGCCAGTCATATTGTGACATGTACATAGTTAATACTTTAAGTACCATTGAATGTATTGTTTATTTGTATCATATCACTATTTATGTATAGACCATGATAACTCCATCAAGCAATAACTTTCGCTGTATTCAACTCTATACATATCTCTGACATCATTCATTGCCTTAAAGAATGCATCCTGTCAATCATTCTTTGGTAATAAAAGAATCTTCATTCTAATCAATGATATGCCAATAATGAGTGTCATTGAGTGCCAGTCATGAGTATCATTATTTGCTTCCTATTCCTAATTTATCATTTATTATCATTACTAGCATAATACTTTCAATAGGATAAGTTATCATCACTTATCCTTGACGTGCATCAAGAAGTCTTCACATGCATTAAGAAGTGCACAAGCAAAGTTCTTTTTGTTCTGTGTCCTATCACAGGCAAGCTGGTCCTGTTCTGTGTCCTATCACAGGCAAGCTGGTCCTGTTCTGTGTCCTATCACAGGCAAGCTGGTCCATTTTCTCACATTGTCCAACCAACCTCTGACCACCTTACCAGAGTGTTCATTATTCCAATGGATCATGTCTACCATTGTGTCCCAACCAACCTCTGACCACCTTACCAGAGTCTTCTTTATTCCACTGGATCATGTCTACCATTGTGTCCCAACCAAGTTTCCATGGTTTCAAAGTATTTCATTTTTGTTCACTTTCACTTGTGAGCCTAATTAGTTGCTTGCTGACTCGTAAAGAAGACAATGGTCTAAAAAGAATGAATGCACATTCTAAGGGCAGACTTAAAAGTGTTTACAGTTGTTAATCATTAACACTTGTAAATCAAAATTTGAAATGTTATGACATAGCCTGTATACAAATAAACTATTTGATTGTTCAGATCAATGTCAATAAATTCAACTAGAGACTATATTTGATTTGTCCCCATCTGGCAAAAATAAAAGTATTAAAATTTTTAAAAAAGGAATGAATGTTTGGTAGGTGGGAGGGTCTGACGCTTGTCAGAGTGAAGTCTATGAAAGAATAGAATGGTTAGCTTTGAATTTCAAAGTCATTTCATGATTGGTATAAAAATATGATGGAAAAAAAAATATTCCCTCTTTTCATAAAATATAAAGTCTAGTTGTGAGGTCACAAATGTTAGTTTGTTAGGTAGTCATATATTCATTTTTAATGTAGGTTTACTTGGCACAAACATAAGGACTTTAAGTTTGAATTAGTTTCACATCTTGTCTTTCAATGGGGTAAGGGTAATACTATGATGAAAAGTTTTGATTTCATTGTAATTATTATATGGGCTTGTGTAGAAGCTTCATTGAGTCTACATGTACATACATTTCTCTGGTTTACTGGACAATTTTTTTAAATTCAGAAATGTGTTTGGCTTTAAGGTAAGAGAATAATTTAAATTTGGGTTCTTCCCATCGTGAGACTTAATCTAACTTAAAGATATTTTTTTTAAGCTGATCACCTCTTTCTTAAAACTTTATTTTTTTGGTCATGAAACCAGAAGAAAATTGTAACTTGTATTTTTAAATCCATTTCTTTTTATTTCTCTGTCATTTTCTGAGATCATTTTCATTGTTCTCTCCCCTTCTTCATTCATACAAAGTGGTCTTGGTTGTTGCATGGACACTAGCACAGTTGGAATCTCACATTTATCATCCCAGTTAATAAAATTTAAAATTTCGAGATGGAGTTCAATGTCATGACTTACCCAAGTCCCAAGCATAAAAACATCATTTCTAAGCCACTATGCAATGTGAAATGATCTGAACATTTGGCCAAGTTTGTAACACTCTGCCTCTGATGCACACCATTGAATTCTAATGCAATGTAATTTGTATCAAGCCGCCAGTATTTTAGAACTATAACCAAGAAGTATGGGTTTGTTTTTTTCTTGTTATGAATTGTGTGTGTTTTTAATGATTTTGTTAATTACTAAGAGGAAAATTGTTATTGTTAGCAATATCTCCCTAGACCACAAAGTTAATCACTCTGTGTGCTGTTTAACTAGATGAGGAGGTTATCTTGTATAAACAAATAAAAACTAATTTTGAATGTAATAAAACAAAAGTTGTTACTGATTGGTGTTTTGTGTTTAGTTGCTTATTGTTTCAGGTGAAGGTAAACTTTGGCACAACATGGCCTAAGGTGTAAGAGGGTGTGCCGAATAACGCAATATTTTATTGGAAGGCTAGACTGCAGATTGGAGGCGCTGTGGCTGAGCGGTAAAGCACTTGGTTTCTGAACTGGGGGTCCCGGGTTCGAAGACTGGGACATTTTATTTCCGTATCCTTGGGAACCTCTGAGTCCACCCAGCTCTAATGGGTACCTGACATTAGTTGGGGGAAAGTAAAGGCGGTTGGTCGTTGTGCTGGCCACAGAATCAGATGACCTTTACATCATCTGCCCTATAGACCACAAGGTCTGAAAGGGCAATTTTAGACTGCAGATTAACCATCAACAGTGTTGGAAACAAAGACATAAGGCTGAGTTGGCAAATAATTGTTACACCATGTGTACCGTATAAGCCAGGTTGGGTATCACTTTTAAAAAAATAATAATACAGTATCCCCTTTCACATCTTGTGTCTTCTGCTTTTATGGCCAACAGTTAACAAGGTTGTCATGTGGCAAGCACAATGACTTACCATTTTTACTTTCCCAACAAGTGTCAGGTACAGATTAAAGTTGAGTAGGCATGGTGTGGTGACGCAGTTGTTGTCTGGACTCTGTTCTGCCACTGGATCCAGCTTGCAAGGGGCGAGAGAGTTAGTCTGATGCAGTGCAAATCTCCTTCACTGTAATACATTTTCATCGCAAGCCACATTCTTATGTGGCGTGGGTGGCCAACTGACAGACAGTAAAGAGAAGTGTACCTGCCCCGTTGGTGGACTGGAGTAGTCACATGAGTGTAAAAAAAAGTAAAAGTAAAGTTCCCCTTTCAGACCTTGCGATCTATAGGGCAGATGATGTAAAGGTCATCTGATTCTGTGGCCCACGGTTAACGAGGGTGTCATGTGGCCAGCACGACGACCAACCGCCTTTACTTTTCCCCAACTAATGTCAGGTACCCATTAGAGCTGGGTGTACTCAAGGGCGCCCGAAAATCCCGAAATAAAAATCCCAGTCCTCACCAGGATTCGAACCCGGGACCTCCAGTACGGAAGTCAAGCGCTTTACCGCTCAGCCACGGCGCCCTCAGTCACATGAGTGTGTCATCAACAATTAGATTGAAAACATCTAGCAGATTCCTTGTGAATGAATATAGCTTCTTGGACATTGTATGATTATGAAATTCTTTTCAATTTAAAGGAACTCGCATCACCACACACTGGTTTTTAAAAATCATGAAATTCAAATCTCAGTCTGCAGAGAGATTTGAACCTGAGATCTCTCTGTTAGGAAGCCAAGTGCTTTACCACTCAGCCATCATGACCCCCTAGGACATCACTGCTGTGTGCAGACACACATTCAATACAAAGTCTAAGACTTGCAAGGTAATGTTTATACAAATAAAAATGTTTTTAAATATTCATTTAAAAAAAAAAGTACACAATTTTTTTTTTACAATACAATCATTAGGAAGTAAAAACTGTATTCAATGTATTACTGAAACATAGACTGCTCATGTATATGTCAGTCTCGAGTAGACATTGTTTTTCTGGTAAATTAATCACATTCTGAAATTTTTTTGTGCTTTAGAAAGATTCCTTTTTACAAACAGCCCACCTTCTCTCAAACTTTTTCTAATGTGATTTGTTTGGTTATTAAATAAGCAAGCAAATAAACTTAGACTTATCCTCTATGACTTTCTATCCAAATAGTTACTGTCACATCACTATCATTAATTGGATAACACCAAAAAGTCAACTCATTCTGTTAGTTAGGAATAGGTTAACATTGGAAAAACAATACTGTACAGAAAACTTATAATACATATCACAAAATGTGTACAGCACTAAGCCTTGGTACAGACATAATACATCAATGTTCCTGTTGGTTGTACAATAAACACTTTATATTAGTGTCATCATTATTTTTCCATTTCGCTTTAACTCTCTAACAAGAATTAAATCCATCGTCTCGATGAGTTAAATATGAAGGACTGTTTTCCAACATGGATTGGACGATAGTGAGCTGAAAGATAGGAGGATTACAATGTGAAACATTGAAACTTTTTTTAGTTTGCATTAATTAAAACCTAAACCAAGTACAAAACATGAGCTACTGAAAAGTTACACATCTTCCCAGCATTAATAATACTTACAAGGACCTGGAAACTCTGCATTGCGGCTGTTGCCTGACCAGCGTCCTGTTGTGGACACAAAGGCAGAACTGGACATGTAATGCTTGGGTGTGTCAGTAAAGTATTTGGTTTCATAAGCCCCTGGTCCAGGGGAGGGGGGAGTCACAGGAAGGGGCATGGCTGGTGCAGATATACACAAATAATGTTTGCGTCTGGGAATGGAAAAAAATTGAAAACTTGAACATTTCTTATTTCTAAGACTTTGCTTGACAGACATAACAAAAAAATCATTGAAATAGAAACGTTTTGTTTTTGTGGCACTTGAATTTTTAAAAGTCCTCTCTTATTTTATAATTATTTGAATACCATCACAGACACAACAGTCCACTTGTAGACCATTACATACAACTATCCATCATAATAATTTTAGTTTGGTATCTTCTTGCAAGTTAATTTTTACTACTCAACATCTAATGTTTATAAGTTAAAGCAGATGGCAGCCATTAAAATGCATGTTATTAAGAGAAATTACTTTGATGCATCCTGTCTTAAGAGCATATCTACCTTTAAGTTTCTATGATGGAAATAGCCCAGTCGTACTAATAATCTAAACTGAATAGCTTCACACATTAAGGTCCAGATAAAAAATGTAAATGTATATGGGTTGAATTTGTTGGAATATCTTTGAAGTTGACTGGAGAAGCGCTGGTGCAGATATGCACAAATAATGTTTGCGTCTGGGAATGGAAAATTGAAAACTTGAACATTTCTTATTTCTAAGACTTTGCTTGACAGACATAACAAAAAAATATCTTTGAAGTTGACTGGAGAAGCGCTTGGCTTTTGAACTGAAGGGTTCCGATTTCAAATTTCGGGGAAGACGAGGATTTTGAATTTAGGAATTTTAAGGACGCCACTGAGTATCATAGAAACATATGACCTTTACATCATTTGCCCTATAGATCACAAGGTCTGAAAGGGGTTCTTTACTTTTTTTTGACTGGAAGCAGTAGCAAATAGATATCAGTTCCCAAGTTATAAATTATCATCCTATTGAAATGATGAAAAAAATTTACATATGCTGTATAAAGATAATTAAGAAAATCTTACGGAAAAATAAGTTTCTGTGGTTGTTCCACATCTCCATTTGGATTGTACGTCCCAGGACCAGGAACCTACGAAAAGTTTTATATGAAATATTAGTAAAATAAATTAGCTTATTTGCTTTGCATAAAATAAGGTGTTATTAATTTTTGTTTGCTTTTTTTAATAGATAACAGATATTTTCTACTTATTGCCAGCTTGTATTTTTATTTTTTTTTGTTTTCAGTAAAAAAAGATTTGTTTACTTGTTGCTTGGAAACTGAAAAGTCAGTACTTACATCATCTGGTGTTTCTAAAAGTTGCCGCTTGGATTTCGATTTAAAACTTGAGAAAGGAACTTTGACACTATTGTGAAGTGGCTGGTCATTGACATTGTACTGACCTAAAGAAACCAACAAGCCAAAAGTGCTAGTCAATTATTTCATTTTAGAGTTCACATATTTCTAAAAGCATAATTTGAATGATTTTTATAAGCTGAATTCCAACTACATTTGTGATCGATATGTTATTAAAAAAAATGATGCACAAGGCCAGTGCATCATATGGCAGACTATCAAACAATGTTTGGAACAGACGTGGTATCACCACTAACACTAAGCTAGGGGTCTACCGAGCCGTCATCCTACCTACATTGCTCTATGCCTCAGAAACATGGACAGTATACAGAAGACATGCCAAGAAACTAAATCACTTTCACATGACATGTCTAAGAAAAATACTAAATGTCAAATGGCAGGACAGAATGCCAGATACTGAAGTCCTTCAAAGAGCTGGTTTGAAAAGCATCCACACAATCCTGATGCAGTCCCAGCTGCGATGGGCAGGACACGTGTGCAGGATGGAGGACCACCGCATCCCAAAACGTCTCATGTATGGCCAATTAAGAGAAGGCAAGCGCTGGCAAGGTGGTCAAAAAAAGCGCTACAAAGACACCCTCAAAGCTTCTCTAAAGGAGTTCAACATTGACCCAGGCACCTGGGAGACAGAGGCACATGACAGAGTATCATGGCGCCGCGCTGTGAGATCCGGCGCACAGGTTGCTGAGGAAAAAAGAACAACGCTTGCGAAAGAAAAACGCCAGAGAAGGAAAGCAAGGCAAACGACACTAGCTCCAGCTGGAATTACCTGCCCAGAGTGCGGCCGAACATTCCGGGCTCGCATAGGTCTCACCAGCCACATGAGGAGGCACAAAACCCCAGTGCAAAGCCCTCAGCCCACTGGATGACAAAGTGGTCATCATCGAACCACGATGGACGAACTATATTAAAAAAAATGATTGCAATGAAATCTCTGTGTATTTCTTTTCAATTACATTTCTTATTTGAGCCTATATTCAGTTTTCTCTTTTTGTAAGAAAATATTTTTGTAAACTAAAAATTTTCTATATCCTCCAACAGTTCAAATGTTGTTTAACTCTTTCTTTCCCAATCGACGATGCCATTGTTAATTGACCCCATTTTAACTTAATTTTTGGGTTTGTTAACTTTCATATAAAAAGGGCGTGCATTTATCTATTCCAATTATAACATTTTCTGATTAAAAGAGAACCATTATTGAAGTTTAACCCTAACAGGCTAGTGAAATACAAATGAGAAAAATGAAGACTTTCTTCTGAACATGGACAATAATTACAGAAAGATAGAGTTAAAAAAAATAATTAATAATAATCATAGCTAACCTGGTGCTGGGTTTCTCATTTGTTCTGATAGTTCCATAAGTTCTCTCTTTGACTTGGATTTAAAAGCTGCATTGGCAGAAACATTATTGGCTTTACCAGTTTTGTATTTGAGGACCTGTCAAGTATTTATTAAAATTATTTATATCCCCAAGTTTTACAAAGCTTATAAATATTAAGAAACTGGAACAGACACAAACTATAATAGAGAAATGAGATTCATAACAAATGAATATTCAGGGGTGCCCTAAAAATCCTGAAATTTTTTTAATACTGATTTTTAAAAATGCTTAAGAACTGCTAGAGACAGCGTATTGCATCAGAGTCATGGACCTTGTACTCCCGCCACACCAAAAAGCTAAACTCCTTCCACCTACGCTGTCTAAGGAGTATCCATAAGGTGCGTTGGTCTGACCACATACCAGACACAGAAATTTTAAAGCTGTCCAACATGCACAGTATTAATGCGACGGTAAAAAGGTCCCAACTACGATGGGCGGGTCATGTAGTCCGCATGCCAGAAAATCGCTTTCCCAAGAGACTTCTGTATGGAGAGTTATGTACAGGAAAGCGCTCCCAAGGCAGCCAATACAAGTGCTACAAAGACACCCTCAAGAGCTCTCTCAAGGAATGCGGTATCGACATTCATGGCTGGGAAGCACTAGCTCAAGATCGCTCCGCATGGCGAGAAGCTGTGAGCCTCGGAGTCTCAAGTTTTGAAGCAAGTTGAGTGGCCAGTGCGATAGAGCGCCGAACCAACAGAAAGCAGAGAGAAAAAGCAGGCCCACCTGCAACTGACAAAACTCACCCATGCCACATATGAGGCCGGCTTTTCAAAGCAAAGATTGGACTATACAGCCATTTTCGAGTCAATAGGAATTGAGAAATGTGCTCATCTTCGAACACGAAAGAGGAGCTATATATATATATATATTGCTAAGGTGTGAGACCAATCTAAAAAAAAAAGTTTTTTTCAATATAATTACCAACTTTGATAAATGAAACAAAAAATTGATAAGTTGGTTTACATTGGGTATGTCTATGAGTATTTGAAACTTAATTTGAAGCCAATAAATGAAACTGTAAGGTTACCTCATACGTGTTAGGAGCTGGTACACCATTGGTTTTCTCAACAATGTGAGCGATGGGGAGCTGGAATAATCTCTCAACCAAACACTTGTTAAAATCTTTTCTGCTGCTTAGCATACTGGGTGGAGAGTATACTCCTGGACCAGGTCCACACGTTGACATGAACTGAAACTGTCTCTTGGACTGACAAGATCAAACGTAAAAATTTAATTCACTAAGTTTATGTTATCTTGTAATTTATAGGTATTCTTTAAAAGAAAATGCCTATGATGTATTCTATGGAATCTAAGCCAGATCCTATTCACATTTTGAAAGGGCCCAAAGTAAAATACTGGGTGTAAGCTTATATTTGGGTCACCAGGTCTTACTTTTGCTTCCACAAACCAATTACATGTAAAAATGTTTGTTTGTAAAATGTTTGACCTGTTTCAGATGTTCCTTCAGATTTGCAGACAATGTACTTCCCAGTCCAAACCTACAGCAGGACAATTGGGGATCACATAGGGCAGAGTATGAACCCAGCACCATCGACAAATCTGAAAGACATTCCAGCATGAATACCCCATAACCAAGCAGCCACATCTAATTTGATTAATGTGCCAAAACAGCAGACATCAAGGCAATGTATTTTTTATCACATCAAATAACATTTTGCTAATGCCTGAAATAGTATCTGAAAGACAACACTTCAGCATCTACCACAGGAGCTCTTCAATGCTTCAGTTGCAGTGTGTCATCATCAGACAAAGGAATCATGCCAACGTTGCTTTTTTTATAGCCTTCCTTTTCAGCCATCAATATTTCTTGCTACTTGGGTAATGGGGTGTTGGACTACATTCTCTTTACTTTAACACTTCTTAGTCCATCATCCATGATGCTAATGTTGCTGGTTTCATTAAGTAAATATAGGCCTACACGAAGCAATCTGCACTAATGCTTAGAAATGAGGCAAAGGATGGAAACACAGGTTAGGTCACCAAATGTGTACATAGTGGGGAAGACTACTCTGTGGATGACAAAAGCTAACATATCCCATTCCTCCTTCCTTGCCGTAGTTGTTTCATGAGGCTGCTGCATCATTTCACTTTGCCATCCTGATGAAAAGTGGCGGAATAGCTGCTAGCGCTATTAGAGCATGGAAAGGGTTGCCTGAGCCAGCCAGGAAAAACAGTGACTTGGCAGAATTTAAGTCATTGGTTAACATCATGACTAGATGCATGAGGTGTAGGATGTAGCCTAATCATCTTCTTTTTTTGAAGTAACGTCTGTATTTTATAAGATAAGATTGGGTAGCTTTGATTAGGGCACAGCTTCAATAGAATAGAATACTTTTCCTCAAAAAAAAAAATTAGTCTAAAATAATCAAAAAGATTAGTTTAAACATCAAAAAAAAAGGTGGTGAGTCTAAAAGAAATAATTTGTATAATTTTAATAATTATGAAATTTTGAATAATATTTCAAGATCCATTTAGATTTGGTCTAAAGAGCAATAGTACAAACCTTTGAAAATACTAATTATATGATGCTAATATTTATAAGAATATTTTTATTGCATTCTATTTGTTGTGAGTACATATATTATGTATTTTTGTTTGAAAAGATTTAAAGTAAAAGCTTATAAAAGTGCACCCTTCTCACCTTCGAGGCAAATGTACCTGTTCCTTTTTTTGAAAACGATGGACTGAAAGAATCTGTTTTGCTAATGTCTCCATAGCAGCTTGGTGCTGGGGTTTCTGTCTGATCATCATCAAACATTCAGGAAAAAAAAAAGAATTTTTCAAACATTTAGTGGTGCAAAATATTCAAGGAAAAAACAACTCAATTTAAATGACTTTGTCAAAGTAGTAAATGATTAAAAAATAAATCAACAGGTACATTATTTGAAATGTAAATGATATAAATAGAAATTTACTGACCAATAAAGTGGAAATAACAAGATTATGTGCCATTCTCAATAACGAATTAGTCAATAATTGGTTTAACAACTTGTTATTGTATTTTAATCTAAATTGAATTTTTAAAAAAATAATCATCTTACCATGAATGTGTCATCTTTAAAACGTTTTGCTTTTGATAAAAACCCAGTCTTGTCACTATTTTCTGTAATTATTGTCTGAAATTTTGTAGGTATTGAAGCATTGGCAGCAACAACAGCATGACCTGATTTAAAAATTCACAAAATGGATTACATTTATTGGTTGTGCTGTTCTACACCTTTGTATAGGCTTGTGCCTTTATGAATATTTTATTAGGTTAGGTTTTTTTGGTTTTCTAATTTATAGCTCAGTGCTTTGTTTTTTGGGTACTCTAATGTTTAGTCTTCTGGCTTGAAGTGTCCCTAGGTTTAGTCATTTTAGTGATGGTGTTATTCTAGTCAAATGTTAGTTTACTGTTGATTTCAAGCCATTTATTATTACAGTGGGTTCTCTATCTATCAGGAAATCCTGAATCCATAGGTAGAATGTTAATAAAATGTTTTACATGTTTTGGATGTTCCATCAGTGTTGAAGATAGTTTACTTCCTAATCCAAAGCTCCTGATGGATGATGGGGGATGGGAATGGGCAGGGTTTGAAGTCGAGATCATTGATAAATCCAAATGACAGTCCAGCACGCAAGCCGCACGACCAGGCAGCCATCCATCATCCATCAGACTAGTAATGCCTGAATATCATATTTTTCTTAGCAAGGCATGGTGGTGTCCAATAAAGGGCATCAAGCTGTTTGCTAATTAGTATCTAAAAACCCTTTAAACAGCTATAGGATTTAAACTTATTTTCAATAAGTTATATCTTCCATTAAATTAAGTAATTGTTATTCAAAATAATGTGTCTATTTTGGTTCTTACTATATGCCTCTAGATCTAAAGACTTATAGTAACAAAAAAAAACTAAAACAAAAAAAAACTACTTTATTTATTCATGGTAAACTACTAACAAAAACTAAAAACTCAAAATACCTTAAGTTATAAGTATAATACATGAAAAGTCATCATCATGGAATCCCTTGTTAATGTTATATAATTCAAACAAAGCATAAGTGTTTATAAACATTATTTGTTTTACTAATTGGACAGGAATACAGAACTTGATTAGACCTATATTAGAATATGCATACTCTGTTTGGTTCTCTCAACTCAAGGAACTAGTACAGATGCAAAAAAGAGCAGAGAGACAGTCAACTAAAATTAAAGTAGTCTAATATTTGAATAATTATAATAAATTTTTGAAAATTAAACGATAATTAAAATACAAAAGGCACAACCTGAACCTAACTCTAGGAGTTGCAATGATCATCTAGATCTTTAAGTCTAACTAGTCTAAGTCTAATAATTAAGTATCACAAAGGCAAAGTCGGTATTTTAAAATACGAGCTAGCTCTAGGTTAGATCGGTTCTTCAGACAAAAATCTATAGACTATAGAGATCTAGACTGTCTAGACAGTTATTCAAAACTATTTAGATTTACCTTTATGAATATGACCAGATTGTGGCTTATTTCGCTTCAAATATTGCTTGTCAACAATTTTTACGCTGTCCGCCATTTATAAACAAAGATAATACCACAACGTCACGGATTAAATTATAAAATCACAATTCCTAATAATTATAAAAAAATATAACGGCACTTTCTTAACCCATTTAATTGAATCTAGATATACATCTATTCTAATGATTAATAAGCACTGAGATTTAGATTTACATCCAACTTGACTATCTTCATTTGTTTTTAACACTTGTAATAAATTTGATGAAGGAAAAATTGTGAAGTAAAGGTTAATTTTTTTAAGCCAGCTATTGCCTAGCTACGGGGTCATTGAGGGTCAAAGTTTAAGTAAGGTGATAAATATTGGCGGGTTTTCCAATAAAGAAAAATTATCATATCATGAAAATGTTAATTTAAAAAATATTTAGACTATATATTCTAAATCTAATAAAGAGATATTTTCCTAACATAATTTAATTTTTGATTTAACTTTAAGAAATATTTGGAACCTTATCACCTAGATCTAGTAGAGATCCAGATGCAATCATAATATGGATGAAACCAGAGATGGAATTTAGGCCTGTGACCTCATTTGACCTGAGTCTACATATCACAAAGACGCAGTCAGCGGCGGGGAGTCGTATTTCTGCTCTTGTTACCTGTCCTGATCAGCTGTAGCCTTTTTTTTTTTTTTCGCTAATATTATGAACTAAGGTTTGCCATCTGCTAGTGTCGTGTCTTTGCTAAGCTAGTTGCTGTCTTGCGAAATAAAATAATGAATCACTCCCAGGCTAAGACTTAAATTATAATTATATTAATATTATTAATATATGTAAATGTATGCGTAATCCAAGCTAACTAATCTGATAATTGAACAGTTAAATTGTACTTTTATAAGTAGCCTAATTCTTATAGGCCTAACTGTGTGTTTAAAGCAATAGGCTTATATGGGAAGTCGAATCTAGCCGGCGAGATAGGCCTATTTGATGTAGATCTGGGTATGTTGTCAGGGTCACATAAATTAAAGTGAGAATATATCCTATAACTTAGCCCTACCATACAGAGCAGATAACAGAACACGAAAGACGTATTATCATCAACACGGTATCATCAAGACGGTGTGGTGTCTTTGCATGTTCCATCCTGTCATTTTTTTTTCTTTTTGTCCTCGTCAAACTATCTTTACGCCAGATCTGTTAGCTTATAGGGTTATAATATAGCCTATAGTAGATCTAGTGTGTTTAATGTTAGTCTCGAATCTCCTGTCTTTATTAGTCCTAGATGTAGGCTTTTTCGTGATGCTGATCGATCAACCAGTCTGATTAGCAGAAGATTCGCCTAACTCTAAATGACCTAGATTATGTTTTAATTGGCGGA
>JADKLZ010000130.1:37239478-37263431 GCA_021533235.1 Biomphalaria straminea | reverse complement strand
TGAACTGACGTTCGATGGTTGCGGGTTCAAACCCTGAAAGCAGCCATATAATGAGGGAGATTTCAAAACTAAGGAAACACCCAGAACATGTTCAACAAGTAGGCCAATAGACATAAATAGCAGACAACAGAGTAGCCTAACACTTAGACTAACTTAGGCTACCCACAGTTGCTAGCTTCATTCAAATGGAGATTCTAACAAAATTTCCATACCGTCACATCTTAATTGATGTTATTGTCACTTTCAAAAACCTTATTTTCATCAGCAACATGGTTTTAAAGCAACTAACTTTTGTCTTCGAGACGGTTGTTGTGTAAGCTATCGTGGATTTCATGCCTGTGAGGCAAAACTGCTTAGCTACCTATAGGTAGCTCGAGTTGGAATCCCGAGTATAATGTTAATGAACGCCTAAATAGGAAGCACAGAAACCTAACCCCCAGATCAGGACTGGCCTGAGGTTATTGGATGCCCTAGGGCTTAGACAAAGTGACAGAGGTGGCCCCAGATGAAATAGAAAAATACAAAGACCGAAACATAAAAATAATAAAATAAATAAATAAAATAAATTCATATAGCGCACTTCCCGTAGCGTTCTGTGTGGTCTCTTGAATCATAGTAGAGACTTAGAGTTGGGCTACTAGTCTGTGTGGTCTCTTGAATCATAGTAGAGACTTAGAGTCGGACTACTAGTCTGTGTGGTCTCTTGAATCATAGTAGAGACTTTGAGTTCGACTACTAGACGAGACATAGATTTCTGCTGTTTGAAATTTGTTCCGAGTTTCGCGATTTTTTTTTTACTCTAAAAATGTGTATTAGTTCTGTGCGAAACCCCCACCATTGGAGGTCTAAGGAGGCTGCCTAGTTTGCTATGCCTAAGGCCGTCGCTGCCCAGATATCGCACACACACACACACAAACACAAACACATGGATCCACAAAAGATAGTAAAGCACACTGTGCATGCTATACAAAAGTAATTTCAAACTTACACTAGGATTAATCAATAAAATTTAAGCCATGGTGTTGACGAGGCACCTAAAGAATAATATACACTAAGTTACAAAATTAAACAGCATTGACAGCCGGACAGCTCGAATTTATTTTAATATATTTCCTTTTTTCCGAGCTCAATTTAAATCGATTTTTAAAAAAGAACAACATATTTTCTTGAATAATTTATTTAATTTTTTTACACACTAGTAGCCAATTTATTATCCTATAAAATCAAATCAAATTTGTTAGATTATATAATAAAATGGAGCCGCGCTGGTTGAGTAGTAAAGCCGATGGCTTCCGAACTGGGGGTCCCGGGTTAGAATCCTGATGAAGACTGGGATTTTTTACACCCAACTCTAATTACTACCTGGCATTAATAGGGGAAAAGTAAAGGCGGTTGTTCATTGTGCTGACCACATGACACCCTCGTTAAACGTACAGGTGACCTTTACACCATCTGCCTCTTAGATCGCAAGATCTTAGATCATATAATTAAAGAGTTTTAATAACTCCACCCCCATACAAACTTTCGTGCCTGAAAACTTTTTTTTCGACCAAAACAATCCACATATACCATTGAAAATCAAATAGAATATCTTAAATCATAAATATAATTTTCTTGACACATTCTTTGAATTCTCTAAAGACACTCTAAAGTACAGCAGACCTTTGGCTATTCGACGTTTTCGATAATCCCACACCACCCCAGACCATTAACCATCGGACTGTCAAGGGTCAAGGGTCAACTGTTTTGATGAATTGATTGGTAAGCTAGAGACGCTGGAACTTTACATTAGCTCCAAGGTTATTAGCTGGTTATGTGGTGTGCGTCCTGGGCTTGGGTGAAACTATCTTCAATCTGAAGAAACATCCGAAACATGTACAACTTTCTATACAAACAGACAGGCTCTATTGAGAAGGCGCTCATCGGATAAACCTGCGTGGTTGTTCATTAGAAAAAAAAATTAGCTTAGTTTCAATAATCTTATGTTTTAATAAATTATTATAAAATGTCACAAACAACCCTGTTATTTTAGACTAGAGTCCTCTAATATTTACAATTGTGTAGGCCTATTCATCCCTTCAAGTACTTTATTATCTCCTTATTGGATTATGGTTGAAAGACAACAATAAAAAACAAAACTTAGATTTTATTGGATATTTTTTTTAGGGGGTGCACTTATCCTAGAGCTAACTGCATCGAGTGTCACCATACCTTGCGACGCCGCTGCGTATAACCACTTTTATGAAGTTTATCCCCCTTTCAGCTACTCCCCCACATCCCACCTTGTTTTGTTAATCATAATAAACCCTCGTACATTGTTCTGTGTGGACTTGACAATTTTACTATACAGACCATTCATTAATTCACCGCCGTCACTTAGTCCATTGGGTCACGTAATATGATCTGTCGTGCCTTTTGCCCATGGAGACCTTAGCGACGGGCGAACCACTCTGGGTTTATTTATGCTCGTCATTTCGTGTTGGGTAACGAGGGCTAGATATTTACATGGCGGAGCCCATTCCTCTCCATTAATGAATTATTATCGCTAATTATAAACATTTATTATGGCAACTTATAGTTTTTGAGTCTATCACCACAAAAAATACTAAATCTGTGAATATTAGAACAAAGGAAATAAAAAAAAAAAGCACAGACTGCAACATAAAAAAGTCCTGAAAGAATCTCAGATAACAGAGGAGCGAAAATTGTCTACAGGCAAAAAACAAAAGGCAGGCGACCCAAAGCGTCACCTCCGTATTTCCCGTTGGCTGTGCCCAAAGGCAGACCCCGAATGCGATGGATTGATGATGTTAAAGCAGGTCTGCAACAGCTTGGGGTTAGGGCATGGAGACGAAAGGCCCAGGAGAGATCTGAATGGAAGGATGTATGGAAACAGGCCAGAGACCTCCATGGACTGTAGCGCCACTGGGATGGATTAGAACAAAGACGCTGTGCAAATTCATTCACAAAAGAAACCAAAAATGGCACCGGAGAAGTTGCACCTTCACCTTAGTCTGTTAAACCGAGTCCATTTATAAAAGAAAGCCATTAACCCAGACCAACAACGTTGCAACCTATGGGCAGTTTAGACCAATAGCTCGTCGCCACGTCACAGGTCTGTACGATGTAGGCCTATCAGCGAACTATATCTTCCCCACAGGTTGCGACGTTGCAGATCAGCGTTGAGGCCTACTTTAACTCTTTCTCTCCGTAATTATTTACGACATTCTGGTGGAATCAACGTTGCTATCGTCAGTTAGGAGAGAAAGAGTTAACGAATGGTCTCGGTTAAACCGTTGTGGCACAGCGCAATATGTATGAACAATATGTTCCTTGGATATGTTTTAATGACAAGCCCTTCCATTCTTTTATGTTGTCTTCCTGTCGCTTTGTCTGTTGGAGGGGGGGGTGAAGTCTGCATGCCATGGTTATTAAAAAGATTTGTATTCAGGGGCGGACTGGCTATATGGGCATTCGGACAAATGCCCGGTGGGCCGGTACCCTAGTGGGCCGGTAGGGTTACCTAAAGGGTCTCATGAATGCCATTTAGTCACACATTGAATTGTTAAAGGTTTTATAATAGGCCCTCTGAGCGTCGTGTTTAAAAAGACTCAACATTGTAGGTCCTAATACTAATTTCTTTTAGCATATTTTCCAAAATAATCTAATAGTCTACATCCGTAGGCTTCATCTTTTTCGGGCCTACACACTTTTAGCGATGAAAAAGCAACATAAGGGCTAGATTTCTTATAGAAATATAGAGCATGCTTACAGTTATGGATACATGGATACACTTAACATAAAGATTTTCTGGATAATATTAATATTTGTATAATATACAATTAATGGGCCGGAGTGTCATAGAAGAAATGCCTGGGCCGATTTTGACACCCAGTCCGCCCCTGTTTGTATTCCACTAAATTATAATCCGTTGTTTGACCACTGCCAGTGTGTTTACTATTGACCATGTGTTCACTACTGACGTACGCCTACCACCTTGGTCAACTATGCCTAGTCCAGTGTTGCTACCAGTAGTGAATAAAGTCCCAGGCTTCAAGTAACATTAAAACAAAATCACGAGACATGACCTCTGTTTGAAGGTCAAGGCTGAGTAACTGCATTAAACATAGATCTACCACTAGAAAAAAAGAGAGGGGGGAGGGAAAATTAGTGTTTTCAACATTAAATATTAAATAGTACGCAAAATGTAGGGGCCCCCAAAGAGATCACCCCAAGGGCTCCAAATGATAGCGAATTCCTAACTACGCCACTGCTTAAAAGTTAAGCGGAAGCGTCGAATCTACCCCATATGATAGTCTCCAGCTATCATTCAAAACATAAACAACACGACCCCCTCCTTTCACTTGAAGCTTGCTCTTATAAAAACCCAGATCGCTCTTTATTTCCTCTCGTACGTCTGCTATTCACAACTTTCGTAAGGGGTTCCACACACTTGAATTCTTATCTTATACTATACAGACGTTACTTCAAAACAAAAAAAAAAAAAATGAAGATCATTACGTCCTAAGCGTGTTCCTGCTTCAATCTAGTCATGCATGTTAACCAAGTCACTGTTTTTACTGGCTAGCCGAGGCAACCCATTCCATGCTCTAATAAGGAAGGAGCATTTGTACTAATTAGGGCCTAGTCCTAGCATATGGAACGAGGAATTTGGCTTTATCTTTCTGTCTTAATGAATATTCATGCACTCCTAATAAGAGAACAAATACATTGGTTGAAATCACAAAAGTTTGACTCATTTTCTTGTTTTTTTTTTTTAATTAAATGCTATAAATTAAGTAATAAAAAAAAACGAAGTTGATTTCTTAGCTTCTATTTTTTTTAAAATACAATAAAACAAAAGACAAACTTTAGCCTGCACATTAACACTTAGATATAGCAAATATCACTTATCAATACTTTAGTCAGATTCGACCAGAAGTAACTCTGATCACCTTGTTAATAATGTTAACTTGACTTCTTTATTATGAAAATACATGTACACGTAGTTCAAAGAAATGGCAGCAATAATGTTGCGAATCACTATTTTAGCAATTCTTCTTTGTCTAGACCTTTTACATATTCACCAATATTATTATATTTTATCTTTAAAAAAAAATATTTCTCATAAGATGTTTTATGTGACTTATTGATTTATACAATATACAATTTATATAACACTGGTGAAAAAAAAACAAACATTTCCCTTCATTATGTAAGGTCGGCTAATTCATCGAAATGGAAAAATACTGTACAAATTTATCAGCCAATGAAATTGCTGCAACCATCCTTGACCTTTACGTTAAGCCAATAGTTTTATTTTACCCGCGAAACATAATTTGAGTTTCCCGTACTTTTTCAGAAAGAGCGTCAACTTCACAGAAAGAATCAATATCAGAACATTTGCGCCCAAGTCGTTCTCGCAGACGGTCGGATTTTTTTCTGTTCCTTCACCTTACATTTATTAACAATGAATAAAATTTTATCCTCAAATGAAAATGAACTTAATAAAATGAAAAATATGAAGATAAACGACGAAAATGAGGTTAGTACATTAACATTATAATAACATTCTCATTTAGATTTCATTTTTAGTCATTAGATGATTAGTCAACACACTCATGCCATGGCTATCTTAATAATATCTAGATCTAGATCTAGAAATAGATTTATTATTTAATTTATAAGTCTATTTAGATCTAGACCTAGTAGATATCTAATCTAGTATCATAGACAATAAGACATAGATCTAGTATGTCACTGATCGCACCAGACATCAAAACAGAGACCCACATTCACTAGACTCTAGTCTAGTCTAGAAAGACTAGATCTAGTCCTATGTAAAGTATGTAGATTAGATTTCTAATCTATGTAGATTTAGATCTAGATCTAGTTTTTGTAGACATTGTTATGTAGATCTACTACTCAACTAGATCTAGATCTAGACTGTATTTATAAAGTATAATTTTTATAATCTAGGACTAGATTTTTTTAGATCTAATCTAGATCTAGGTCACTAGAGTCCCTGGACTCTAAGAAGACTGCCCTGCCTAGAGTCACTTCAATAACTTCATAAATACTTCATTCGACTAGACAACAGACGCTCATATGATTATCATTATGATTCAGATTTCTCATTAAAATGGGTCTGGTTAATTGTTACAGAATGTAACTAGATTAAATGTTCATTATGTTCAATGTCTAAGTGTGACTGATGGCCTGAGGCTGATCGCCTGATGCAATATTGGCAATATTAGTCTATAGATGTATGTATAGTAGTCTATATTTATATATTTTTTTTCATACCAGTTGTAACTGAGTTAGTCTTGCTTAGATTTAGCCTAGGAAATACTAGGTCTAGGGTACTAGCTTGTTCTACTACTTAAAAGACTTTAACTACTTGTATCTATCTAGTTTCTAGATCTAGTTAGTAGGTTAGATTTAGACTCTAGTCATTTTAGATGACATCATCCATGATACTAGAGACACTAGTCTATAATGCTCTATAATCAATTATGATAGTTTCAATAATTTTATTTTTTAGAGTTCTATGAAACAAAATCATATTACACCACGAAAACCACTTGGAACAAGCATTTTGCAGGTAATTTTTTTATTTATATTTAATATTACTTCCATCTTCAGCCATAGTCTAGACCTTTTGCTTTGTCTAATCTGTTTATAATACTTTATATCGTAATCATATCTGATTATACATGCTCGATTCTATAAATAATAAAGGACATCACACATATTGTTTAGAATTTGATTTTCATATCATGGATCAAAATTGACTGCTTTTAGTAATTTTATTTTACTTACTTTTACTAGCATATATTATAGATCTAGACTGTATAATAGACATAAAAGATTACACTTGTACACACAATGCTCAGCCTATAAAAATACCATTAATCTACATACACTAGTCACTACTGCGTCTAAAGTAAACGAATTATTCTAGATCTACATCAAATTGTATTTTAGCTCTAGAGCTAATCCATTTTACATGGCTAGATTATGATCTTTTATTTTAGCCATTTTTTTTTTCCATTTCGGTAATGTTCTCCTGGAACATGACATGTAACTATGCTGTTGTCTGTCAAAGGGGAAAATTATAATTTAGTTGTGTTGGGATAGCTTTTATAGTACATACAATAAGTAAGGGATAGTCTTGGGATGTTTTTCTTTATTTAAACTGTACTTGACTGATATTTCTGGCTGCTTAAGTGACACTGAAATCCTATTTAGGCAACTTGAATGCAATCAATTTTTGAGTGTTTGTCATCTAATTATTTGGCAGTCATAATTAGAAATTAGCCAGCTTTTTTTTAAACGCTTTTTAGTCATTATTCTATTTAGGCAGCACAATTGACGTTCCCCTTGCACATAAAGGTTTTAGGAACTCTAGTTTGTCATCTAATTATTTGGCATGTCGTAATTAAAAATTATCAAGTTTAAAATAAATTTAAAAAAAAAAAACAATAATTTTAAAGTTTTTTCTTTATCTTTTTAGAATTCTAATTTGAATATAGATCTAAACGATCTGGATAAACCACTCAAAGAGGTAATGAAAGATATTTTTATAGTTTTCTATCCGTTCTTAATCATTCAGAAGATATTGTTTCACTTGAGACCACACTATTAAATGTTATAATGATTTTTAAATGTAATCTGTTATGTCTGCGCTGGATGTGTCAATATATGTAGATCACTGTTAGGACTGCACAGATACTTAAAATACTGCACTCCAGGATCTCTAAGACAGTGTATTATTATGATATAATATGTCAAAATTATCTCTTAGACATCTAGTACTGAGTAGGGCTACTACTGGGGTTAATGATTAAGTTAAGGGTGTCACAGTTTGTCACGTTTAATCCTTGACCATTCACTGCCAGTTAATTTCATTTTAAATCTCCCTTAATATTTTAAATAGATGAACATTATAAATTAATGTTAGATCTAGATTATTCTAGATCAATTCTTTTGGTTTGTTGTAGACAAAATAAAATGTCATCCCTGTGAGGTGACTTGTCTTAGCCAGTTTAAACATTCTTATTGCAGCACTTATATACCTTGTCACTTGTGAAATGGTTAGATCTAGATCGCTTGAGTTAACTCTGATCTATTAAAAGAACTGGTTGAAATTATAATAAAATTATATTACAATAAAAATGCGAATAGATTTTTATACTTGTATATATCTATATATAGGTCTGTGATTTGACCTTATTGATGTTGATGTAAAAACTAGAGTCGGAAATTAATGAGATGTTATGAAAGATTTTGTCGCATGTTCTGCGAATGATTTATATTTGTTACATTATGCTGGAGTATTTTCACAAATATTTAAAAAACTTTTTAGTATTGTGCCCTCCGTTTTTATTGAAATTTGGTTATAACTTTTGCCCACAGTCTTCCCAGCTGACAAAAACAGAAATTCGCAAAAGAGAGGCCCAGGAGGAGCCTCTGTTAAAAGAAAACCCCGGGCGATTTGTTTTATTCCCAATTCAGTATCATGACATTTGGCAGATGTACAAAAAAGCTGAAGCATCATTTTGGACTGCAGAAGAAGTGGACTTGTCTAAAGATCTTGATCACTGGGAGAAGTTGAAACCAGAAGAAAAGCATTTTATCTCACATGTACTGGCATTCTTTGCTGCAAGTGATGGAATAGTGAATGAAAATTTGGTATGTCAGCAGTTTTTATTTTAATTTTAAATTCTAGATCATTAGATGTCTGTTTCAGAATATTTTATGTAGATCTAGATCTAACTAGTTCTCTTAAATCTAGACAGAATTCTGTTTCAGTGTGGTCTATAGATTTAGTGTATTTAATTTACATTGCAATTTTAACTAGATCTGATTTTTTTTATTAATGGAAATCAGTAATTCTTGTAAGTATTAGATGTAAATGTTATCCATATGTAACTTTACAGGTTGAAAGATTTAGTAAGGAAGTTCAAGTAACAGAAGCTCGTTGTTTTTATGGTTTTCAAATTGCCATGGAAAATGTTCATAGTGAAATGTACAGCTTGTTAATTGACACTTATATCAAGGATTCCACTGAAAGGTTTGTGGAATTAATCTTATAAATGAGACATTTATTTAATAAGATAATTTATCATTTACTTTTGTAATCTTGTAGATGAAATTGTTGAAGATTTATGTACATCTTTAAAAAAAAAAAAAAAGAAAATGTTAAATGTTACCATACCCTATTACAACTTTAGCTGACACTATTATGCGAATTGTAGTTGAGATATGATGGAACCATGAACTGCCCCATAACCTGTGGCTTAATGTAAAATTACATTTTTTTTTCTACCAAATTTATGAATATTTAAAATATATTTTTGAATCTCTTCCTTATCTTCTATTTATAACAGGATGTTTATTTTTACATTTTATTGTAAATGTATAGTGTGTATTCTGTCTATGCTCCAGTCACAAGATTTTAATATATTTTTTTTCCTGTACAGGTCCTTTTTGTTTAATGCCATTGAGACACTGCCCTGTGTGACAAAGAAAGCTGAGTGGGCCATGAAGTGGATTGGGGATCATGAACATCCATACAGCGAGAGGGTTGTGGCTTTCGCTGCCGTTGAAGGAATATTTTTCTCTGGTTCATTTGCTGCCATTTTCTGGTTGAAGAAGAGGGGCATCATGCCAGGCCTAACATTTAGTAATGAGCTTATCAGTCGTGATGAGGTAACTATTAAATATACATTTACATATTGCATCTGACATTCTGCGTTAAATAGAATCATCCTTAGCGCGCTATGACTAGACGTAATTTCTCTTCCAATATATATACATGGCTTTAAGAATATTTTCTTACATAAAGCTTTTATGGACAATTAGAAAAACACAATTTTTACAATAAAATGTATAGCTACAGTTTAACAAGCTATACATTGTTTGGTGTTGACAGTTATACATTAGAGACTAGAAAACATTTCTCATTACTACATCATATTGCTATTAATCTTATAAATTTTACCATTGCTCTGTTTGCAGGGTCTGCACTGTGATTTTGCTTGCTTGATGTTTAGACACTTGGTGAACAAACCTTCCCAGGCCAGAATCTACGAAATCATCACAGATGCTGTAACCATTGAGCAAGAGTTTCTTACAGATGCCTTACCTGTCAATTTGATTGGAATGAACTGTGAACTGATGAGGAAATATATTGAATTTGTGGCTGACAGACTGCTGGTAGAATTAGGATGTGAAAAGGTAAGGCCACTGGTTTTAGTAGAAATGTTTCATCTCTGCTTGTTTATAACCTTTTTACTTAGTCACTGGATAAATGGTGATTTCATAATCTTAAGATAACAAAAAATCTCAACATTTGCTATTTAGCTCTACCCAAATTGGATGGCTTCTAAGCGCCTGTCATTCCATAGTGCACATCCATAGGAGTGGGTGGTAAAGATATGTGGGCAATATCATTCCTATGTCTGAGAATGCCTAAAGAAATTTCTTAAAAATTGTTTACTGACTAGACTTGGGTTCTGATATGCTCATGTTGCTTTTGTTCAAGCACGGCAAGGTATATTTTCACCTGAGATAGTGATGTCTTTGTTACCAGAACTAGAATAGTGTTTTTTTAACAGCTTACATAATTTTATTTCCTGCTGAAAATCTTTCTCATTTATTTTCAGTTTTATTGTTCCGAAAATCCATTTGACTTTATGGAACACATATCATTGGAAGGAAAGACAAATTTCTTTGAAAAGAAGGTTGGTGAATATCAGAAGATGGGAGTGATGAACAAATCGCCAACTAGCCATCAGTTCTCTACAGATGAAGACTTTTAAAAATTGTTTCTTGTATCTCAGGATGTTAAAGGGAGAGAAAAACTATTTTTATGTTCTGCATTTCCTTATATGCTGGCATTACTCATGTTTGACTGTAAATATGTCATCAAATTCATTCTAAGGTATTTTACTGTTGTAAGAGTACATGTAGTAAGATTTTATTTGTGTTTGTTTTAGCCTTTTTTTTTTTTACCTTGTGCAATTGGTTTTTTTATGCTACTTCATCTGTCATTTCCAATATTTTTTACATACATATATATAATGTTACTTTTAAAAAAATTTGCATTTTTAAACCTCTGGACTGCCCTGTAAATAATTTCTAATTTATTAAAATGTGATAAAATATTAATTGTGTATTGTAATTTTTTTTTTCTTTTCATTTTAACCTTGAAATGGGTCTGACCCAGTTCAATTAATATTTAAGATTTGTTTTAAAAGAAAAAAACACACTCAGTAGGCCTGGAGCATACATTGTGGTAAATTCTCTTTTCTAGCATGGCCTTTTTGTTTTGTTAATGTTGGGATCTGACCATTAGACTTAAACGTTTTTATTAGATTTTTGTGTGTGTACCTACTGGTGCCTTAAAAAAATATTTATATACCTGTAATTTTATTAGATTATAAAGTGACACTTCAGGACAGAATACTAAATATTGAACCAAAAAAAATAACAGCTAAATACTCGGTAACAGGATAATATCACATTTCATGTTACATGAATACATTTGTACCAGTGCACCGTCATCCATCGTGCCATTGGAGGATGGAAAGTGTTTCCTGAATCAGCAAGAAAAACTGACTTAAATAAGGTTGAATCATTTCTGCGTAGGATGTGATTACCTAATTAGAAGTAACAAAATAAATACAAAATGTTCAATCTTCTTTATGATTGAAATATCTGGAATGATAAATAAGACTTATTACATACAAAGACAACACAATAGAAACAGAACATACATCAGAGTTCATTCAGCGACTACAAAATGGCACCTTGGTCCTTTTCATCTTTCCCGATAGATTGGCGTTGATAGTTTAAGTTGTGATCTGTTTATTTTGTACTGCTCTGTACTTGTCTTCATTGCCAGTAGTCACCCACTTCACAACTACTTAACATAGTTATGATGGAGCAGGTGGCTGTTGTCTTCCAAGATTTGTCTTAGACATTTCTGTTCAAAAAGTTCTTGTCCCTAAGGAAATTTGTCCATTACACCAAACAAAACAACTATTCACACTAGACTCAATCACTCATAATTTACATATGAAAAGTTATTAGATTTTTTTCTATTTAATGATTTGATTGCCAGAGGAACAAGAGTGTGTCTGTCTTTGCTATTGGTGTCTCTTTTGTGATGTTAACATGATCTACATAACTAATAATGAATGGACATCCAAAATACTTCCATCCAAGGAATAATAAATTCAATTTAAAAGCACAAATTGCATGTCGCTGCAGTGCAGTGCCATTTTGAAATATGGTAATGTGCGCCTTTATTGTTTTGTAGATGGTACAACAGTATAGATGAAGCAGTGCCTTGCCAACAAGTTATTCCATGTTAGCAGATTTTGCATAGTCGTCCAAAAAACATGATTTTATTTAGTTTAATGCTTTTGAGTTTCTATATAAAAATAGTTGCTGGACTGTTTTCTTTGTCAGAGTTCCAAGCTGGTCTACCCATAAGAGATTGTTATCAATAATGACGCCTAGATATTTGATTTCACTTGTATTGATGTAGCGTTTATATGCAGTTTGTGTATCATTTGTTTATTCTTTCTAAAATCTAAGTTCTTTACTTTTTCTGAATCAACTTGGTTTTTCGTTATTTTAAAATGGGAATAACTGTGTTAGTATAAAGGTCAAATTGGCAAGTATTTTATGGTAAGATTTAAATTTGCAAGATTACTCAAATGTTTCAAGTCGTATTTAATGTTACATTTTGCTTGAAATTTTAATCAATGGTGGGCTAGATTAGACTACCCACAAGCCATAGTTTGCCCATCTCTGTTCTAGGGGATGAGGATGTTTCAATCCTAAAGAAATGACCTATTCAACTGTGTACACTTTTACAATTAACTGCTAGAATTATTTTGAGATGAAATGTTACATTTTGATAAAGACAAAATCGTCTATGAGAACACAGTCTACTGTGGTTTATATATTTTATTTTCAACTGAACACAAGCACAAGGCACACTGCCTGCAATAAAATGAAGTTTATAAATTGAATATTTACATAATGTAAACAAATATAGATTTTTTTTTTTAAAACTATCTACAGAAAAATAAAAAGCTAAAATATCCAGCTCCAAAAAAAAAACATTCTTAAAAGTGATGACTTAGATAATTAACTAAAATAAAATGGTTGAAGAAATGTAGCATGTAATTTTGTTGCTAATTATGTACAATTAATGTCATCAGACAGGACCACACTGTTAACAGTTCTCTCATCACCATTTGACTTGTGTACAAAACACTCTTCATTTTAGTAACGGTAAACCAAAATATCTTCAGGAAAAAAAATAATTGAAAATCCTCAAAAGAGGAATTGAACCCCACCCTCTTGTGAGTACAATGAAATCAAAAACAGTTTTTTTTATCACAGCAGGTTCATTTGTTAAAATGTTAGTTAGAAGTATTGCAATAGCATTCAATGCTAACATGTAGTCAGATCAAAGAAACAGTATTCATAATCATTAGGCTTCTTTTTCTTCTTCAATTAATGTCTTGATATTGCATTCCTTCACCATTAGTACAGACTTGTCAGTACTTCTGGTATGGAATCTATTACAAATCCTAGACCTTGACTGCTAAACTGAAATAGACCTTATATTCTCTAGTTTACTAGACTTATTTTTGTGGAGACCGAAGGAGTGCTAGACTGAAACCACATCTATCCGGGGAATCTAAAATATTAGTTACCAGAGCTTACATTTGTGATAAAAGCTTTGCATTTTTAAAATTAATTTAAATTGACATTTTATGCTCTCTACAAAAAAAAAAGGTTATACAAGTATAAAAAAAAATTAAATTGTTAAAAAAAAATATAAAAAATTCCCCAGTACAAACTAAAATATATAGACTATATTCAAGAAAATGAGTATACATCAACTTTCACCATTTTAAAAAAATGTACGTCGAAATATGATCATTGCAATGATGTCATGTTCAAACTGAAAGGAATGAGATCCAAGGATGTACATAGAAACTTGCTTGTTCTGTGAATGTTCAGATCAAACACACGCCGCTGACAAAGTTGAATGAATGGCACAGCCAAACAGGTAAAAAAAAAATAACATGGCAACCATTTGGCATAAAGTTGACTGAAATAAGTGGCTCAATGCAAACAAAAATATGGTATATCACTAAATAAACAACTTATGAAAAGCATTTACAAAACAGTAAAGTTTCAAGGAGTTATTGAATTATCTATTTATGATTTGATTGTATTCCTTTTACTTAGAGTAACTTGGAAACTATTTTTTAATAACTTGCCAATGTATTGAAAACTGCACTGCCATGAGATGAGTAAGACTTAAAAGCTTGAGGTAACAGAGAAATATGAATAGAGAAATAGTCGAAGCAGAATGAAATAGCACTCAAATAATTGAGGAGTCACTGACAGTTGATGACCTAGATATGTTGGACAGCCAAATAATGCAGCCCTGTTTTTGAGTTCTATGCCTCCCATCATTACAGGATGAGTAGTCCAATGTTCTAAAGAGTATGGTACATCATGATTATCTATTCTTCTTGTCAAGTAGCAATGACAAATTAATCCTGACAGCAAGCTTCAAACTTAAAGCTTGGTATTCTTTCAATCCTCAATTCATTATCTCAACAACAGCAGTCTTATAACATGACACAGCCAGCTGGTCTCTCCGTCAAGAAACTTCTTTTTGGTACATTAATGAGTAGATTGTTTTGTTAATTTGAAAACCCATCTCCTTCTTCCTCGTCACAGCAGCGGCAAATTTTGCACTTGCAGCAAAGAATACAAGGCGCAGCCAACAGCAGAAAAGGGGAAGCGACAAGAAGTAATACACCAAAACCAGCGAAGATTCCAACCACCTGGGGAAAAATTTAAATAAAACAGTACAATAATAATCTCATGGAAAATGTTATCACTTACATTACAAACAAACAAAAAAAAGAAGCATTTTAAATGATCATGTACAGAAATGGCACTTATGGATCTTTGAATTCTCAATTTATTTATTTATTTTAAAATTCTGAGCATCTTGAAAATAATCAACACCTTAAATTTTATATTGTCAGAGTTTCTATCTATTTGATGGAAGCCTGTGGTTGTTAGCTAAGAGATACAATCAAATATCTAACCTGCGTTCTGTGCCAAATCACTGACGCTCTAGAATGACCCAGCTTGTTCTTACATGGACCTTTGTCATAATGTCTCAGCAAAAAATCATCCTGGAAATGAAATGTTAAGACATCTACATGACACAGTAATAGTCAGGTTAAGTATACAAAGAGGTCAGAACATGTCAGATGACCAGTTTACTGTAAGGTCTATATGTTTAGTTCCCCCTTACTATTTTTACTCTCTTATAGTACTTGAGGTTTTGAGACAATGGCCATGTAACTCGGATCAGTTTTTGTGATATGGTCAACATGTTCTCATCAAGAATAATTGTGCTGAGAGTTTGTTTTTCTTTATTGTAGAAGAAAAGTTTAGGTTTTTAAACTGCTAGGTGCTGTCAGGGGGTGGTATGGCGAGAATGAAGATGTTAATTTGCTATTTTGGTATGATTGTTATATCCCCTTGTAGTGAATGTATATAGTGTTGCACATGTTGTGAACTGTAATTTAGTCTTAGTTGAATGTGCGAGAGAATGTGTTAAATTAGTAAGGTTTTGCTCCCGGTCCTGGAAGGTTGGACATGTACTTTGCTATTTTGGTATGATTGTTATATCCCCTTGTAGTGAATGTAAATAGTGTTGAACATGTTGTGAACTGTGATTTAGTCTTAGTTGAATGTGCGAGAGAGTGAGTTAAATTAGTAAGGTTTTGCTCCCGGTCCTGGAAGGTTGGACATGTACTTCCTGGACTGGTCTTTGTGTATTTATAAGTTGATGGATGTGAATTAATATTTATTTGAGAGTTGATTTCATTATGTGCCAGTAGAATATTAAAGTCTTATTCATATTTCAATGGATAACTATAGTTGGAGTTTGAGTGTATCAAGTAGTTATTGTTCGTAATATTATTATATAAGAAAACCCCCTAGTGAGCCACAAGAACCAAGAGAAGAGTCACAAGAACCAAGAGAAGAGTCACAAGATCCAAGAGAAGAGTCACAAGAGCCAAGTCAAGAGCTAAACATATATATTTGAACCCTGACAGGTATGACTAATTTTCCAGTTGATTGATTTTATGGACTTTTCTGTAAGATTTTACGTCCAGAGAGACGATCTTTTCCCTTTGCAAATTCTTGTGTGGTAAAGGAGGTCACAGGTTGAGCATATGTAATCACCAGGCATCACATTTTCACCCTTCTTGCTACTACTTTTACATTGGTTCTTATACTTTATAATGTTATAACTAACTTCACAAGTTGATTTTTTTGTTGTTGATTGTGCAGTAACATACTCTTAGTTGGAAAATAGTACCTCATGTTACTGGACAGCAATCAAAACCCTAGATATGCCTGCACAAACAACCTTAAAGAAGTCTTAAATATATATAGCCAGTTTGTGGCAGAAATAATGAACAAATTGTGGGAGTTGAAAGATGTCAGGAGGCTTACATCAAGAGACTGAAGGCAGTACCAACAGAACACATGCTTGCATCTCTTGCACATCATCTGAGCACAGCCATCATTGCGTTCAATGGGAACATGACACACGGGGCATCTCTTAATTTTAGCATCATCACTGTTGTGGAAAGGAATTCTGGAGAAATAAAATGTAAGTTTTATTTCTGGGAAAATCTTGTCAACAATTCTGTGTATTCTACACAACCAAGTATTCCTGGCAATCAGAAGGTAAAGAAGTGTAGTAGAATTGTGAAGTAGTATAAATACATTTGATTGCAATGATGATGAAAAAAAAAATGACTTGTAGTAATGTAGCCTATATAACTTCCAAAACAAAAAATGACTTGTAATGGATTTATCACCAAAATTCTTATTAACCCTGCATAAATATTTAAAAAATATAAATTAGTTGTCACTAGTACTTCAATATGATTGAAAAATTGCAGCCATCCATCCCAGTGGCACTACTGCCCATAAAGGGCTCTGGCCTGCTTCAACACATCCTTACATTTAGATCTCTCCTGGGCCTCTCCACGCCCTAATGCCAAGCTGTTGCAGATCTGCTTCCACATCATTAATCCATCGCATTCGGTGTCTGCCTTTGTCGCCTGCCTTTTGGTTTTTTGCCTGTATACGAATTTAGCTCTTTTGTTATCTGACATTCTTTCAAGGTGACCTGCCCAAAGTAGTCTTGTTTTTTATTTTGGTCACAAATGGTGGGTCTTCAAAAAATTGATATATCTCAAGGTTAGTGCATGTCCTCCACCCTGCTTCATCCTGCATGGCACCATAGATTTTCCAAGAAGAGGATCAGATCCTACCATCATACAGCAGAAAGTTGACATTGTGTGAGGTCAAAGTCCATTTTGTTAATGACTTCTAAGTGACATTGACTAAGATTGCTTAGAAGCAAAAAATAAAAATAAAGAGTATTTTATGTAATGAAATATTACCTACAATAAAGCTTTCTAAAGTGACACTAAGCCAACACTTACCCAAACTCTTCAATGGGACCTGAAGCAACAACTTCATCACAAGATTTAGGAGCATGCCATTTGGTTTTACAGACTGAACAAAACTGAAGACCACACTGAAGACCAAGACAAAACAAAATGTTTCAAAACATAAGTGAATGATATTCAAATGTTATTTACATGTAAAAAAATTGCTTGAAAAAAAAAGTAAAGTAAAGCGTCCCCTTCAGACCCTGTGATCTATGGGGCAGATGATGTTAAGGTCATCTGTTTCTTTGGCCAACGAGCAGGGTGTTATGTGGCCAGCACCACGAACAACAGCCTTTAATTTCCCCAACTAAGTCAGGTACCTATTAGAATTGGTTGGACTCAGGGCGCCCCTAAAAATCCCGAAATTCAAAATCCCAGTCTTCACCGGGATTTGAACCCAGGACCTCAGGTTCAAAAGCCAAGCGCTTAACCATTTGACCACCGCTTGAAAAACATTTGTAAAAAAAAAGGGTGGGGCGCAATGGATGACAGATAAGAGGGTGAAACCCAATTAGGAAAAATAATTGCATTTCTGACATGAGCTTATTCTCTAGCATAAATGTTGAAAGAAATACATGACATACAAAATGAAAAGTTGAACAAGTTTAACATCGCTTACTGTTGGACACTGTACAGGTATGGATGTGGGTGCAGCAGCTCCACCTCCAGCATGCGACTGGGAGGAGCAAACATGACAGACAGTCTCACAGCCAATCTCAGGGCAGAATGTTCTGTTGGGGTCAAGGTCAACCTCTGGAAAGAATGGAATCACAGGTATTGAGTTGCATTGAATTTTGATCATTGTAAAAAAAATAGAGTGAAACACAAAGAAACTTCTAGAGCACAAAGAAAGACTAAAACCGAACAAAAATAAATCACCTACCTCTTTGGAAATGTAATCTTTGAAACCTTTGAAATGTCTGTCTATCTACCAAACGTTCAATCTGTCATTACAAAGGTTCAAATAATCACTAACTTTTTAAAGACAAAATGATTTATTTTTTAAAATTTCATCTTGTGTTTTAAGTACCAATCATGAAAATGAAAAAATAAGGCTTGCTTACTATGAATGTCTAGTAAAAAAAATAAAATGTCTGCTTGCTTAACATAAATGTCTAGTAGAAAATAACTTCTGTTGTACAGGAGAGATTTTCAAATGATAGTGGAGCAGATAAAAAATTTATTAATACACTCCCCTCCTCCCCTTACATATCATACAAAGCTTAAGAAATAGCAACCAGTGCATATGTTTGGCAACTGAATTTGGGAAGTGTGGTCGAGAGGCTAAGTGCGCTTGAACTTGGCTTGGCTACCTAGAAGGGGGCCCGAGGTTCGACACCCGACTCGGGCAGAGATGTGTTTACTGAGCGCCTAAAGGCAGCATGGAAAACCAACTCCTAGATACCCCCTCCCCCCACGTGTCCACAAAGGAGATTGGGCCAAAGCGCTCTGAGCATGCTATAAGCATGAAAGTAGCGCTATATAAAAGCAATAATAATAATAATAATTTATAGATTGTATATAACATATCTTATCTGTGTTCCTGGTGAATAACTTATATTAGCTTTGGTTGTATGCACCTTGGCAATGTTCTTAGGACATTAACTTTAGTAGTATTATCTTATACTTAATATATCTGGTTGTAAGATATCAATACACCATAAAATTGCCATTAGTGGTAAAAAGTTTTTAGTCATTGTACCATCCTTGGTATGTAATACTCATTTAAAAAAAAACAACAACAAAACAAACAAACAAGACAATACAAACCTCTTCTATACTTAGTTTTCCCTGTTTCTTACATTGTGCATCAGGACATGTCAGGTCACCAACTAACCCTTCTGTAATCATCACACTTAAATACTGTTTCATACACTGGTGAAAGAAAAGTCACACCCACATCAAAAGTATTAAACTAAGAGAATCTACATGATACTGTTATGTATTTCTGAATCTTCTGGCTAAATGTACTAATAGACACAGAAATAAAAACACTGCAAACAACTTGACAACTCAACTTCCAGCTTCATATAACTTTATTGAATATAAACTGACTGTAACAAGTAGCTTAGAAGACTGTACAAATCTGGTTGTTTACAATTCACTGTACTTAGTATGGCACTTCAATCTTTCTCAACTTGCATCAAGACGTACACGTCTTACAACGACTGTATCTACTATAACGGTTCTAGTCCACTGTAGTTAACTCTACCCTAGTTAACTTGCATCGAGTCATACACATCTCTCTTCTACTGTCTCGCACAGTAGACCACAGAAACGACGACTGTACCGAAGACTCTACAGACGACTGCCTAGGACTCACTTTCACATTAACTCTCTGGCTTATATAGAGTCCCTAATCGCTCCTCCAAGATTGCAAAAACACTTGCAAAGACACTGCTAGTTCCCTCTGGAACAACATGTGAGGGCACTTCACATCCTGTCTTTGTTTATAAGTGTAGATTGCAGAGAAGACTCACTGCTGTGCCATCTCGCCAGGGTCACACGTTGACCTCTACCTATCACTGTTCATTTGTAACATTACTAATATGTGATAAAGTTTTTGTAATACTCATAATATGTACTACAATGTTGATTTTTTTAAATATTTATATTTTTTTTAGACATATATAGAAACACTATTAAGAAAAAAACAACAGATCATGTTATAAATTGCTGTATAATAATTATGATGATAATGGTGGATACAGTAATATAATCATATTGCCCCTTTAAACAAATTTAAACCTTATTTAAAAAAATGGTTTATAAATGTGTGCATATGATATGCATACTTTATATTATTAAATAAAAGAGTTTGCTTTCAGAAGCTCAAAAGAAGCACTTATTAGGAACATGATAATATCAGATTTAAATAGCACTTTTTTAATTTTTGGCATCTAAAAAATGCTCTGAAATTGTAAAAAAAAAAAAAAAAAAAAAAAATTTTTTTGTGTTAGGAAAAGATTTGTATGCATAAATTTTGTTGTCTGCTTTGTTATGGTAAGCTGTGTGAGTCACATGACCTTGTGGGGGGGGGGATTTATGTTTCTCCATAATCAGGTTAGGAAGATGTTACTAGAACATGTAGTTTGTGTCATTTCTCTATATATGTAATGCATAAGGGAATAAACTGTAGGTGTTGAGGTTTATGAATATGCATCATGATTACCTTCAAACCAATGTTAAACTCTAATATATATTGTTGAAAAGATCTACTGGACAAATAATGAATGGTATGTTTATTGGCTGGTGAGTAGTAATCTTTATGAAACGTGTATATTAATTTTTTGATGATTAACTCTCATTCGCCTGAATGCTCAGTATAATAAACTAGTAATTTGGTTATAATTTATAAAATCCTTAGTAAAAGGATTGACTGATGAGAGTTAAAGATGTAACATTCCTAGTAAATAAAACTGCTATATATAAAGAGATAGGAGAATATATTGAATGCAAATAAATGAAATGTAGCCAAAAGACCATTGAGCTGTCAAATGTCATAGATTCATTATGCTTCCCATTAACCATGAATCCTACAGCAGGCTGTTGTCCAACACAAAACAAGGTCATTGCATCAATAATAAGTTTTCATTGTACCAACTACATTTTTTAGCCATTCTCTTAGATCTATTACATGTCTACCATAAGAATGATAAAATTGAACAAAAAAATTGTTTTTTTGTTCTTTATATTATTAAATACTTTA
The DNA here is from genome assembly GCA_021533235.1 of Biomphalaria straminea. NCBI lineage: Eukaryota > Metazoa > Mollusca > Gastropoda > Planorbidae > Biomphalaria > Biomphalaria straminea. The sequence goes on along the minus strand of JADKLZ010000130.1, from coordinate 37,242,122 downwards.
ATCATTTCTAAATAATATAAACTTTATTTCATGTAAATAAACCAACTAGAAGTATTTTAAATTTATTTTTTAAGTTGGTGGGGGTGGGTATTGTTTACCTTAGCAACCATTACAAAGACCCCCAAGTTTTTTTTATATTACATTTTTATTAAGAATAATGAACTAAAAATGCGATACTATTGTAATACTTAACCATTTAAAAAAAACTTAAAAAGGGATGTTACTCTTGAAATACTATTAGGCAAGTTTTATTTATTTACATTAGTGACTGAAAACAACGAGATTTTTTACTCAGATTTTTTTTTTTGCAAAAAATGTGTTGATATGTTTAGATCTGTCTACATGACTTCTACTATTACTTTGTGTGTATTTTAGTTTATTTAAATTAATATTATACAATTAGGCAGAGAGTTATAAAAGAAAGGAAGTTTTATGGCAGTCTCAGAAGGAAATAAAATATTATTAAACTAAATAGTTCTAGATCTAGGATAAATCTTTTACATATAACCAAATATCGATAATGAAAACATATTACTAATGGGGGAAGCTTTTTCATGTAAATTAAGCAAGAACCTGTAGTATTTATGAAATCAAATGCTCTTATATATATATTAATAAATAAATACATGTCAAATAACTTTATTACAAGCTACCTTTAATGTGACGATGACGGTAAAGGCTGATTAATATTCTAAGTTTATGTCGATCGACCGAACAAAAGATAAATTTTAATATGCTATTTCATTCTATGTACTTTTAAAAATTGTCAATAGGAGAATGGTTTAAATCATTTTCTGAAATTAAAGTTGAAGGCCAAAAAAATGGACTTAAAAAGAACATCTTTGGAATCGTTACTTTTATTTGTCCCGCAACGAAGGTGCTTGGCATCATTAAATTTTGACTGAAAATCGATTCGCGATAAGTAACCGAAAAGGCCAGAAAATGCAGAAAAACTCTAATAGAAATGTGAATAAGATTTGCAAATAAAGCCACATACTCATAGATTACTTTGTATGCATCTTGAAGGCCAACAGATGGCTTGTTAAGGTTCTGAGAAGCTAATTTGTTAGTTTTTGTTTTTCTCAAAATTAAATTTTTTCCCTACTTCAACTTCTTTCATACTTGATATCTTTACTATTTAAAGTTCAATCTGTCTACAATTTGGTATGTTTATTGTGTACATACATGTAGAAGGGATGAACCCAAGAAATTGTAAAATATTAACTTAGATTTTGTTATAGTGACCTTTGAATTTGATGAAAACGGTGAAAAAATCCACATTTTTGGGGTCAAAATTTGAAAAATTGTATCTTTTTCATTTTGAGATGTATCATAATACTTTTGGGTTCATTCCCTTTGGTTGCCTGAGTTCTACAAGCTTGCAAAGTTTGATGACAATACATTAATATTTAAATAAGTTATTGTACGGCAAAAAACTACTATATTTTACCTTTACGGCGGCCATTTTGAATACCTAATTAGCATTTTAAAAAAAAAATTTTTTTTTAGTAATGTACAAACTATACTTAACACATTAGACTTAAGGACAGCTTAAACCCCCCTATGGGTCAAAATTTATGCTTTTTTTTTATAGCTGAATATTACACAGCATTCATTTCTGTAAAATTTGGTGCATACAGCATATCGAAATTCAAAGTGGAATGTTTTAAAATATTAATTTATATTTTGTAATTTTATATATATTATACATATTTTTATATCGAAATTATTTTTTTTCCTATTAGCCATTTTCTTGTTTTTTTGTTCAGAGATGGCGTGATAAAAATTTTATTTATGAATATATTGCCTTGAAATTTGGTACAAATAATATTATATATACAAGTATGAAAATGAAGCAGAATAAATACAAACGGTTGAAAAATTTTAGAGTTATAAATTTCATTCTTTGCCTAACCGCCTATAAAAACATGAAATTACGGGGCGTGACTATGTTAAAAGTTGTAACTTTTTATCTATTCAATGAATATGGTTAATTCTGCTTCACAATATTCTATTAGTATTAAATAATAAATAGCTGAAGTTTTTTTAAACTTGATCCAGTAGTTTTCAAGAAATCTTGACATGAAAATTAACAATTTTTTCATCATTTTAGCTAAAAATAGCCCAAAAAAATTTTTTTTCTAAAAAAGTTGATAAGATATAAAGAAAAATTGTTTATTTTATTCTTATTTGCATGCCTACACACAATAAAAACGCATTTTTTAATATTAAATCATGTAATTTCTATTTGGGGGTTTAAGCTGTCCTTAAAAAAAACACTTTTTGTCAATATTTGTGGATTTTTACTCTTATGGTAGACATGTACCTTAAGCTGTCCAGAATAAAACTCAATTTGACAGACACATTAGGTTCTTACCATCTCACAAAATAGGCACTTGCAGTCCACCAGTTCGTACATGTCTACCAGCGGCAGCTCCGACAAACAGAGTTTACACAAGATTAAAGGATCAATAGCCAGATCTACTGTGTTCTTGGACACACTGAAGGTGGCCATGTCTGAAATGGACAATTTGTTCAAGTTTAGATTAGAATACAAGCTTAGACTAGAAGGTTTGCATTCAAAGATATAATACAATCTTAGACTAGAAGGTTTGCATTCAAAGATATAATACAAGCTTAGACT
>JADKLZ010000130.1:37224115-37235715 GCA_021533235.1 Biomphalaria straminea | reverse complement strand
ATGTGTCAATCAGGGAACAATCCAAGTGTCTCAATCAGCAAATAATCATAATGTGTCAATCAGGGAACAATCCAAGTGTCTCAATCAGGGTCACAATTTGTACAATAAATGAAAAGAACCAGAACAAGTTTCCACTCCTTCAGTGACTCAGGATCTCTCCTTTGTAAATTACCCTCAAAGTGGTTCTTTTTCCCCAGCTGTTGATGATAAGGCCAATAAGTTTTTGTTTTTTCAAGTTTGCATAAATCAATAACAACTATATAGCAAGTCTCAGAAGAGAGGGGGGAGAACTATAGAGAGGTAATTGTAAAGTTTCTTTTTAAATCTGGTCTTATGTCAACATCTAAATCTATATAGAGTTCAGAGTCCAGAACTAGATTTAGAGAATGTAGATCTTGATCTGAGAGTGTTTGTCCGAGTCTAGTCTAAAATAAAAACAATCTAGGACTAGATCTAGATGTATGATATAGATCTATAATCTAGATCTACTTCTACTAAGTTCTAGACTAAAAACTAAAAAAAAAGTAGATCTCAGTAGTACTAGTAGATCAACATCATCAAGTACTGAAGTAGTAGATAATAGATATAATAATAAATATTATAGATCTATATCTACACTAGATTCTAAATCTAAATCTACTCTCCAGCAGACTCATAGACCAAAACGAGGGCTGGCATTGAAAATAAAAAAATCAATAAAACAAAATATTTTTAATCATAATAAACTGTTTAGGCCGGGTGAATAGTGTTAATCTGGAAGGTCGCTGGCACACACTGTAAACACCATGACGTAATACACATTAATATCACGTGACAGGTGCTTGTGACACTAGCATCTAGATCTAGTAACCCAAAAGAAGCATGAAGTTGTTTAGCCGCCGAGATTTTGATACATTAAAATTATACTAGCAAATGTTAGGTCTATGTACGCGAAATACTAGCTTTATAAAACTGGAGTCTAGATTCTAGATCTAATCTAGCTACGCCACGAACACACAATCCGACCAAGCAAACATTAGACAAAAGACATCAATACATTCTAGATCAGCGTTTCTCTTCTCTTTATGTAACAGACGTTGCTTCAAAAAAGAAGATGATTACATCATACGCGTCATGCATTTAGTCATGCATATTAACCAATGACTTAAATTCTACCAAGTCACTGGTTTTCCTGGCTAGCTCAGGCAATCCATTATATGCTCTAATAGCACTAGGGTAGAAGAAGCATTTGTACACCTTTGTCCTAGCATATTGAACAATGAGTGTGTCTTTCTGAGTATTTTATTAAATTATGTTTTTGTATTTGAAGATTATGGTTCAGTGTTTTATGTATAATTGCTACAATAATTCTCAACCTTTTAAGCTCGGAGACTCTTTTACAAACCCCGACTCTTCCGCTCCCCACAGCAATAGAATGATAGACAAAAACAATCCATAATTTCGTTGGTCTTAGGCGACCCCTGGCAAATCTTCAATCAACCCCCAAACGGGTGGCGACCCACAGGTTGATAACCCCTGTTCTAGATAGTTTTTTTTTAATTGTATTTACGATGAGGAACCTAATTTAGAAAACAGACGATTAAAAGAGTCTTACAGAGCAGGAGAAGAGATAATTCAATTCACGTCAACGCTGTGAATTTGGTAACAGGTGTTTGTGGCATTGTCGTCAATCTTCTGTCTTAAACATAAAGTTGGAAGAGGATTTTTAACATTTTTTTTAAAGTGAGCGCGAACGCAGATCTATCTTGCCAACTTGTTTCCAAAATTAGCCGCCACTGTCTATTTAAAGTATGATTAGCTGAGAGTTCACGCACAAAGTTAAACTCCATAAGGTTTAAACGGTTTGTTTTTGTAAATATAGATTTATAGTTAAATCCCTTGAAATACAGAATGTATAATTTATCACAGGATGGCTGTCCAAATGATAATTGTCAGAAAGATGTTTTATGTGCAAATTATTGTCAAAGCAAATGTGTATAGAACCTAGTCGCATACACTCCTAACAGAAAACATTTTGACTTTAAGAGAGTATCTCACATTTAAACCACTTCCAAGCAGAAAACAGTCTTCAGAGATTAAATTATAAACAGAAAACATTTAGTCTTAGATAGTACGGTCTATTACATCATTAAAGCACAACAATAACAATAATAAACCTCAGTGATGTACTTTGATCAACTTGACTAAATCTTGAGGACGGAATTAAGACTCCACGACCGTTTCAAACGGAAAAGAACTCTTTGAATCAGTAGAAATGTTTTTCCTCTTTCCCCAGCAAGTAGCCAATGAAGAAAGCGCTTATAGGAAGATCTGTAACACATATGTCTCGCAAACATTTTAGCGGAAGAAACACGAGCCTTGAAGTAATGTGCACTTAGAAGCCCACATCACACAGGCCTATCGGGAACTTAATTAAGATCCTAGTTACATCAACGTTTTCTCTACTACTGACATGGCTTAATCATTTACTGTTCTAAATAAGAAAAGGTTCAAAGTATTTATATTGGTAAGTGAAGTTCCTCTTTGAGGGGGGGATGATGTAAAGGTTATGTTTCTTTGGCTAACACTTAACGAGCAGAGTGTCATGTGGCCGACACAACGATCAACTTACTATCGCCAACTTAAATCAGGCACCCATTAGACTCTTTTAACCTCGAAAATCAAAATCCCTGTCGACGTCGAGATTCGAACCCAGTGCCCCAGGTTCGGAACCACTCAGCCACCGCGCTCCATTTATGATGGTAATATTATAAAACGTAAGTTCAGCCGTGCCCAGAGAGGGACTGAGCGTCTTTATAAAGACACGACAGGTTCCTCTCGAACTATGTTCGTTTTTTGTTTCCGTGTAAATAAGAAAGCGTTGGCCTTGTTTGATGAATGACCAAAAGTGAACAGCGGAGGGAGTAATACATCTGTTAGAATGGCCGTGTCTGATCAAGTCTTGACACAGGTGTTGGTAAGAGAAAACAGTTGTAAGCCGAACACGAATGGTGTCTGTCTAAACACGATGTAGGCGTGTGTGTGTGTGTGTCACTGATGGCTTTCCTAATAGTGTCACTCCTGCCAGAAAGTGGGTCAGTGTTTTTTCTTTTAAACAGAATCGTATTAGTTTTATAAATATAAAAATAAATTAGAGGCACTTTAAGTAGGTATACAATTAATAATGATGTAAAGAAAAAAAATAAAGTTTCACTTTTAGACCTTGTGATCTATAGGGCAGATGATGTAAAAGTCATCTGTTTCTGTGGCCTACAGACCAAAGATCCCGAAATTAAAAATCCCAGTTACACCAGGAATCGAATCCGTGACCCCGGTTCTGAAGTCAAACACTTTACCGTTCAGCCACCGTAATTTTGTTTTCCGTAATTGAAATAGTCAAAAAAATTTGATAACATTACAATCTAAACAAAGCCAACTAGTATGACTTAAGTTATACACAAAAGAGAAGAACAATAACCAGCCCAGTAATATTTTATGACTTAAGTTATATACAAACGAGACGAACAGTAACCACCCCCAGCAATATCGTTTTTTTTATTCATTTATACAAGACCATATCACAGGAGGATAATGACGGAACTATTAAAGGACTTAAAACTGGGTAAATTACTAAACAAACTATGCATTTATAAACTCATCGCATCAGTTATCGTAACTAGCATCCTATATTGAGCACATTCAAACATCACAGTCACTAACTACAGCTGAAAGGCCACTACCAATGACCCCAAGCCCTTTACCTGGACAGGTGAACGAGGTCATGTCGAGAATACAGTCGCTGGTCACAGGGTCAACGTTGGGTCGCCCTCCTCCAGACACGCAATCCAGGTCTACGTCACACTCGGACATCATCTTTCGTTACGTTCCTAGCAGACGACAAGGGTCGTGGCAGTGCAGCCCAGGTAACTTCGCGCCCACTCCGTCCCAATGATATTTACACCCTTCCATAATCTCCGTGATCACACATCGTCACTTCAATAACACGTGAACACAACTGTTTACAAACACTTGGGTCTCGAACTACACAATGAAATAATTCAAGTTTTTAGATCTACCGTAAATTGTCTCTATAATTTAAGGTCACTGGAGTCTCAAGAAACGAAATAATAAAAAAGCACAACTTGTTTGTATTGTTAATTTTAAAAAAAATATTTGCATTCAGCTTATGTGAAAACACATAAAATAACAAAGTTAACAGTACACTTTGGATGTATATAATCTAAATCTAATGAAATTAAATCTTTTTTTCCTTCAAACGTGCAAAGTTGTCAAGAGAAACGATCACTGGCGGTGAGAACTGGCTCCAGAAGGCAGACGACATTGCACGAGACGAGACGTCGTGTTACCAACGTGCCTTGACATTTTTTTTTTTGTTTCAAGTTCACTCGAAGAGGCGGGAGAGTGTTGGGGCCACAACTCATCAATATATCGTCTGCCTGGCAGAGGGCGTTAGGAGAGAAACGAGAGGTTGATACAATGTTCAACGTAAAGGCTCAGTACTAAACAGCCACACTGGCTTACACTGTCGTCGTGCTGATAAATCCCTCTCTTTCTCTTTCATACTTCTCAAATTATTTTTTCTCTCAATTCTCTCTCTCTCTGTTCTTCACAATATTTTGTTCTTCGATTATCCCACAATTCCAGTCGACCCAATGCTGCCAATATAGCTTCTTTATTATTTCCCAAGCGTCTAACGACAGATTGTTATCGTGTTGGCCTAATCACGGGAAAAAAAAGGGAGGAGATAGGAGGAGTTCATTTATCTAGATTAAGAGAATCCAAGAATCTTCAAACATTTTAGACACCTTTTTTTTCGAGCATCCATTTCTCAATGAAAATATGGCGGTAAAGAACGACCGCAGAGAAACTAATGACACGTCTCTGCACTCTGTCAAATCTTACAAACCATTGTCAGGACTGGGTTCAAAGGTTAAGATGTATGAGATCGAGGTCTAGGCGTCATGCTTCGTCAAAGGTTGAGGTCTGTCCCCGATCTCATGATGGCACCTTCGTGGAAGCAGCCACCGAAAGAAAACTCACTTGAATACTACCACAGCGCCGAGTACATTGCGCGTGGTACGTAAGAACCCAATGCCAAATGGCGGCTCTCCAACGGAAGTGGTGGTTTCATACAGTTTTAGTTTTAAATATGAAAATTAGAGGCACTTTTAGGATTAAATAGGTATAAAAAATACCGGTAATCAAATGATGCATTTTTTTCCTAAATTGTAACAATCAAATGGGTTTAATAACATTGCAATCCTTTCGGCCTCCTGTCAGACGGAAGAATCTAACACAAGTTCTCATAACGAATATAATAAAATAGCCTTCTAGTTAATGCAGCTGCAGCTCTTCAGAAAGATGCCGCTGGGCCATGGGAGAATTCTACAGTCTACTGGGACACTGCAGCTGTGTATGAAGGATTGTCCTCTTTACTCCTCTCGGCACAGACTAGACACTTCAATACGAGCAACATCCAAGCTGACAAAATAACAAATTATATAACAATCTAGGATTGTCTCCTGGATCTATCATTCACGTCCCTTGAACAGCATCGAAACTAAAGAAGTAGATCTATCATTCATTGGGACAGCATTTAAACAAGCCAAGTACTCAGACAGCAGCTAAGCAGATGATCAATCACTTAGGCGGGAAATTGTGGTAAATAACAATTCCCCGTCTAAAAAAAAAGATGGCGGAAGTTTCTTCGAACCAGAAGTACATCAAACTTAAAACCCAGAAGATTATTACAGCTTAAAACTTTTAAACAAGATTGTTGAAAGGTTCGAAAGCACACGTACACACTTACATTAGTTGACATACACGTGACCGGAACATGTCTACGACATCCCTGAATCCTCTGCTGGATTTCCTAAATCACTGTAATTACTTTAATCACAGAGGCTGGACAGGATATCAATAAATAGACGGAAATTTGTTTATTTATTGTCTTCATGCATTGCGCCTGTTCGACTTTGCTTAATAGTGCTCTGCTTCTGTTTGTACTAATTAGACAACAAATGTCTGGTTTCAGAAAAAAAAAAAAGTAAGTAAAAAAAAAAACAAAGCGTTCGGTAGCAAAAGAATGTACAGCATTAAACCAAAGATTTCTAGTTCACTTGATATTGCAACAGGAGGCGCGGTGGCTGAGCGATAAAAAGCTTGGTTCGAATCCTGGTCAAGCCTGGGACTTTTAATTTCGGGATCTTTTGGCGCCTCTGAGTCCAGCCAGCGTTAATGGGTACCTGGCATTCGTTGAGAAAAAGTAAAATGTGGTAGGTCGTTTCGCTGGCCACGTGATACAGGTGACCTTTGACATCATCAGCCCTATTGATAACAAGGTCTGAAAGGGGATAACTTACAGTACTCTCTTTGTGTTGTATCTCATTTGTGGACCAGTGGGGGGGGGGGGGGAGGGGGTATCTAGGAGTTGGTTTCCCGTGCTCTCAGTAAACACAACTCTGCCCGAGTCGGGTGTCGAACCTCGAGCCCCCTTCTAGGTAGCCAAGCTCAAGCCGCACTTAGCCTCTCGACCACGCTTTCCACAGTGAAGAAGAAGAAAAAAGCCTTAGCCAAATTCTATCGTTAACAGACTTAATAGAAGAAACCTAAAACTCAGAACGTCTCTTGCAAAAGTTTGATGCTCTGATTAAAGTCGAGGCCTTTCATCTGTTGAATTAGACAGGAACCTCTTTCGTAAGCTTACTTTTAATAATTATTATTATTATAGCTTTTATATAGCGCTACTTCCATGCTTATAGCATGCTCAGAGCGCTTTGGTCCAATCTCATTTGTGGACCAGTGGGGGGGGTATCTAGGAGTTGGTTTCCCGTGCTGCCTTTGGGCGCTCAGTAAACACAACTCTGCCCGAGTCGGGTGTCGAACCTCGAGCCCCCTTCTAGGTAGCCAAGCAAGCCAAGCTCAAGCCGCACTTAGACTCTCGACCACGCTTCCCACAATAATCATATAACCCCGTGCTCAACTGTTGATGCCACCCACTGACACAGTTGTATGAGAACGTGAACTTGAAATATGTTAATGGTGCATACTGAGCACCAGATAAAACGTAACTTCATTTAAAAATGGTGCGTGCGTGTGTGTGTGTGTGTGAGAGAAAGAGAGAGAGAGAGAGAGAGAGAGAGAGAGAAAGAGAGAGAGAGAGAGAGAAAGAGAGAGAGAGAGAGAGAACTAGCGTGTCTTGGCGATTGTCGCATACTTCAATTTAAAAACAAATCAATACGCTTTTGTAGCACCAGAAAGAGGCTGGACATATTTCTAAAACGATAACAAACTTAGATTTAAACATTTTTGTTTTTAAAAAGCTTCTATCTCGCCGTCTGTCTGGTGAAAAGTTTGTACACGTTATTTCTCCCACACCCAATCTCGAATCAAGCTGACATTTTGCACAATTGTTTCCTTTACCTGGCAACAAAAGAATAAAAAAAAAAACAAAAAAAAAAACAATTAGTTAATTAACTGTCTGTAATTAATTATTTTGTTTGGTATCTTGAACAATGGAAAGAAATCGTACTTGACAGATGGGGTGGTATAACGTATAAACTGTATTAGTCCCTTTGAGAATTCTTGAGCCCTACGTGTGAACATTTTTAAATGCATTTAAAAAACGATCATATAAACATTAGCCCTTCATCACCCCCCCCCCCTCTTTTCACAACTGGTCCAGCCAAATGATAGGAACATAGCGCATTGAGAAGCTAAAATCGAAACAAAAAACAATCGGTTAAAATACTTCTAATCGCACCGATTTATTATGTCTGGATCAATCATGGATATAATTAAATGATACCTCTCCTTTAATTAAATGACTGTCTGACTGATCTAAACTGATTGATACAATTACACTTAATATAAGCTTGTGTGTGTGTGGTTTTTTTTTTTTCTTGTTTTTAATCTCGATTTAAAGACTAGTGTGTTATACAGAGAGACCAACATATTGATTAGTCGAAGCCAAAAGTTCGCTTTCATAAATCCGTGTTACACTATTTATCAGCATGATACGGTAAAGGCGATGGTAAATTAGGCTTTCAATGGCGCGGCTAATATTGAAATGTAAACAACATTCAGAAAAAAAAAAAGAGTAGAAGCTTCTCCTTACGGGGCCCCTAAAAAATATCTTCACTGGATTGATGAGTGACGTCCCTTGGCGAACTTGACCATGTAAGGTTCCCTGGTTCCCGAAAGTGATGATGTCTACGTGAGCGTTATTGAGACACAATAAAAGGGTGTGGGGGAGGGGAAGGCGCGAGAGCTAGACAAGACAGAGAGAGAGAGAGAGAACTCTTACCAGCTGAAGAAGGCGAAATCTGTGAGAAAGAATACATCACGTGCACTGCCACGTGATTCTTGAATGTCAATGACGTAATCACTACATGCCGTCTGACAGCTGGTACTTATGATCATTTCCGGAGTTTAAAAATAGGAATACTTTAACAGTTGCATTTTTAGATTGTTTGTAACTGTTTTAAAACGGCATAGTTTTGAGAAGTCGTTTGTTGCTTAATGTGAATTAGAAAACCAAAAAGGTGTTTCTTTTTCTATGCTTAATCCCCCCCCCCCCCAAAAAAAAAAATGTACTTATAGCTAAGACAGGTAGACGAAGCAGGTGAATACGATAGGCCCGGAACCAACCAACAGTTTGTAATTACGACATAGTGTTGCTTTTTTTTTTACAAAACTTATATCAACTCACTTTGTCTCAATGGTCAAAAGTTATTACTCCAACACCCAATCTAGGATAAGGCTAAAATTTTGCACAATTATTTTTTACCTGGCAACACAAGAATCAATTTTTAAAAAAATCAGTTAATTAAGTATTGATAATTAATTGTTTTGTTTGGTATCTTGAACAAGGGAAATAAATCGTACTTGACAAATGGGATGGTATAAACGCGGACTCCCCCAGTGAACATTTTTTATGCATTTAAAAAACGATCATGTAAACATTCACAAAGATATCCCCTTCTGCCCTACCCCTTTGACAACCGGTCCAGACAAGTGATAGGATCACAGCGCATTGAGTAAGCTAATAGCTAAACAAAAAGAACTGGTAAAACTATTTCAAATCGCAGAGTTATATGTCCAACGGATTGCAATTTCAATTTTAATGACATGACTGATCCAAACTAATTGATCTAATTACACTTAATAAAAGCTTGTTTTTTTTTTAAATATGTTTTTCTTGTTATTTCTGTGTTCACGTGAAGCAAATGTTATTTAGACCTATCTCTGTGCAGTCAAATCACAACGTGGCAGTGCCTGCCTAGACGTGATGACACAGAGGGCGCCCTTTGTTTTTAAGTTCAATGGTCAAAGATTCTGTTTAAATGGCACTGTTATAGAAGTTTCAAAACTGGCTCAGAGAATTGCTACCAGTGTTTAAGAGGCGCGGTGGCTGAGTGATAGAGCGCTTGGCTTTCAAACCGGGTGTTTGATCGAATCCTAGTGGAGACTTTGGGCGACTTTGACTCAACCCAGCTCTATGTGTACCTGACATAAGTTGGGGAAAAGTAAAGGCGGTTGGTCGTTGTACTGGCCACATGACACCCTCGTTAACCGTGGGCCAAAAAAAAAAAAAAAACAGATGACCTTTACAACAGATCGCATATAGATCGCAAGGTCTGAAAGGGAGGGGGGACTTACTAAAGAAGAGAAGCGGGGAGAGTACGGATGTAACAAAAAGTTGAGGAACACTACCCGAACTTTTTAGTCCTATTAGTCCTACACTTCGTGAGAGCTGTGGCGTGAAAGTTAACTGGTAAAGCGCTTAACTTCTGAGACAAGGGGTATCTGGTTCAAATCCTGGTGAAATTTCAGGATTTTTATGGCGCACCAGAGTCTACCCAGCTCTAATGAGTACCGGACATTGGTTGGGGAAAAGTAAAGGCGGTTCGTTGTGACACTCGTTAATCATTGGTTAAAGAATCAGATGACCTTTACGTCATCCTTCCCATAGATCAAGAGGTCTGTAAGGGGGGACTTCACTTCGTGAGAACCCCTAGTACTTTCAAATAGAGGGGTCATCCTGACCGTCTGTTAATCAGTCTTATGTTATTCATCACCAACACCTGTTAATCAGGAGTCCCTAGTTCTAGATCTATATCACCACCGCTGTTACCCTAACAGTCGAACTAAATACCGCGGCGTAGTACAAGAAGAAATAAACAGCAGCCCATCTTCCAACTTGGCCGACATAAAAATCAATAGCTGTTAACAATGTTTTAATGTTGTTTTCCCGCCTCAGCTAGATCTAGTTCCCCAGCAGAAGATGCTGGCTAGGAATTGGAACAACAAATATATCTTGCTTTGTGTGGTAAGTAACAGCAGTCTGGCCCGGTATCAAATGTCCAGATCTAGTTAATGTCACACACTTCTGTAGTAATCCTGACTAATGGCAAGGGTTCAATAAAGCTTGTGGTCAAGTCTGAGCTAGGACTCCATGACAGCAGATGGCCATCACATTTAAATAAGATTTACATTTTTCTTAAAGACAAAAGTATATTTTAAAACAACAACTACACAAAAAAAACACATTTAGATAGTTATATATAGGATACACAATATAGGAGTTTCCCCGGTATGCTCGGCCTTTGGCCTCGCTTCTAATCCAACCAGAATCATCTTTAATAGGGATGTAAAGGTTTACATCTGCTTGGACCTTTCCCAGACAGAAGTTTGTTTCAGACAGGCAGATGGAGGAAAGCTTACAGGGACCTGGAGTCCCAATAGTCTTAAGAGTCTTAGGATAAATCCGACAATTACAAAGTCGAAAAAGCAGCATATATTGAATTGAGAAGCGGAAGAAACGTTAAAGATTGTAAGTAGCTCTAACTTTTGTTGGTTGAGGGAAAGAGGGAGGGGGGGGGGGCAGAGAAGTAAAAGTAGTAATAGAATGTATGGGCAAAAGTAGTGTGTGTGTGTGTGTCGGGGGAAGGGGCGATACAAAGCGGGTCGTTCAAAATAAAGTCAAAAGTCTATATCAAAGAACATTATGGTACGCATGGTGAAAAAAAAAAAGAAGAGAAGTTCCAGAGAGAGAAAAAGAGGAGAGAGAGAGAGAAGGAAAGATAGCAGCCCCTTAAATGATATAGTAACATTACAATAATTGACTGGCTAAAAATATGTTAAGGGGATCATTAATACACGTTTACTGGAAGTTTAAAATAAAGGGGGAGGGTATGTTACGGCGAACTAGGCCATGATGAACAATAACCCTAACCCTAAGCCTGGGAACAAATCAACGGGCTACAGGCGTAGCCGGTTGTGTACTGCTAGTAGAAGTATAGTTATACATATCCTACTATTAGCTTACACCCTCGTCAAAGCTAGAAAGAGAAAGTTTGTTTTCTTTTTGTTTCACAAGATTCAGGTGTTCCTTCAGAGTTAAAGATAATCTACTTTCCAAGTCAAACCTTTCGCAGGACGACGGGGGATGGCAGCGGGCAGGGTATGAACCCAGGACCACTGAGACAACAGTCCAGCGAGCATACCGCACGACCAGGAAGTAGAAAGCATAAGTGCACACCAGTGGTGAATGTGGAGTGGTGCGGTGAATGTGGAGTGGTGCGGTGAAAGTGGAGTGG
>JADKLZ010000130.1:37176741-37207967 GCA_021533235.1 Biomphalaria straminea | reverse complement strand
AGCGCACAATGTGCAAAAATACCATGAAAACATTACGCTCGCTTTAAATAAAATCGTTTCAATAGCAAATGATGGAACCACAAATATGACAGGAAAAAAATAAAGGAGCAAAATAAACCATGAAATTCTTACGTTTCACTGAATAATAAACCAAACTAAGAAGCGCTTTGTTATACGGAAATAACGGAGGTCATAAATTTGATAATCAAGATTGTTAACAGCATCTTGTCAAAAGCTTACATCGTCAGTTTAAAGAATTCTTTAAGGAAATGGAGACTCTTTCTTCCCAATAAAGCCAAAGGTTTAAAACGTTTTGCTTTATGCTTGAATGAAACAAATACAAATACAAATGATGAGATATTAATCACGCTGAATTAGAGAACAACAAATGGTTGCAAACAAAATTACTTTATGGTGGGTATAATAATGAAATTAAATGAGCTGAATCTACAACTACAGGGAAAGTAAAACCGAGTCTAACTTTTGGTAGAAGAATTCGATAGTTTTCAAGAAAAAACTATTTTTGTGCATAAGATATTCAGGGCGGCAAGGTACTTAATTTTCAATGTCTAAAACAGAATCGCGATAAAACCAGTGCCACTTTGAGCATGAATTACTTCAGCACAGTTGTAAAAAAACAAACTAAGATGAATTTTTTGATAGATTTGAGCAGTTCAATACCAGCAATTCTAGCATTCCTAGTAAATCCTCTCAACACAAATAGTAACGAAATCCACATTGATCATTTTGGAATTGATAATGGATCTCTAGAAATGCAATGGGCAATTGATCGATTTAAAAAGTAAAGTTTTTCAGGAGAGGAAAATTTACAGAGTTACTAGCCTATGCAACACAACAAAAGTGGACAGCTTTAAAAGGTTTGATGAGTTGAATAGTATTCCAGATTGCTACAGTCAGGTGTAGAAGTTGGCATTTGGAGTGCTGGCTATCTTTGGATCGACATATTCTTGCGAGAAAACGTTCTCTTGCATAAATATAATTAAAAGTAAAGTAAGAAGCCAACTAAGGAATGAAAATAGGTCGTGTTTGAAACTAAAAAAAACAAACTATGAGCTAAATGTATCCAATCTTTCTAAAACCTTGCAAAGCCATCGCTCCTATTTGCTGAATTGTTTATTATTGAAGTACAAGTAAGAGTTGTAAGTATATGTTTAACTGTTGTAGTTGTTTCCTATATAAAGCATGATTTGTGTGTGTGTGTGTGTGTGTGTGAAAAACACAAAATTACATAGCAATAATAAGTTTCTTTTTTTTTTTTTCATTAAAAAGTGTGTAAGTACTATTTATTGTTGGCAAGTATAAATGTTGTGGCTCTTAAAAAAAAATGTAAATTCTAATTTTTGGCTCTTCCGACTCAAAAGTTTGCTGACCCCTGTCTTAGGCGACCCTCTGATAATTCGTCATTAATTTAAACCCCCAGAGCCGGAGCGGGGGGGGGGGGGCCGCGCTAAAGGTTGAGAACCTGAATTTCTAATGCAATGTAGCAATGGACTTCAAATAAATTTTATATATTTTATTATAAAGTTTGATTAATATCGACAGTGGACCACGAAATCAAAAACAAAACAATACAATGATATTATGATAGGCTATGAAGACTCAAGATCTAGAAATATTCTATAAAAAAAAACAACTTTATTTGAGTTTTAAAAAAATGTAAAATAAATAAAAAAGCGGGGCTATTCTCAACACAGTGCTGTTACCGAAGAAAAAAAATCTCTTGGAAGTAGACAATAGGCCCATAGTGCACTCGCAGGATGAAATAATAAGAACAGATCTACACATCTCTAATCTCTCTGTCAGCTGTTTTAATAATAATATGGGAGATCTTTTAGCTTCGGCCTGGCACAAGAACTCTAGATCTTTAGCGTTTGAAATTTAAAACAGTTGCAGGCCCACCCAAAACTTTGCGCCCAATGTTACAAAATCAGCCATTGGTTCATTTCAAGTCATGCGCCATTTTCTTCTTGTTCAACAACAACAAAACTAAGTAGGCCATGGCCGATGAAGAAAATGAAACAATTACTGATAGTAAAAAGGTTGAGTAATAAAATAATTATCTCACATGGAATTAAATATAGCTTCAAATATACTTTTAGCCAATACATCTAGGTGTGACCTAATTGCCTCTTTTTTATACACTTGGCGTTGTCGTAGACCTCTTTTTCTTACTGTGACTTATTATCGATAACGCTGTGCCAGACCAGCGGCAGTGCCAATGAAAAAGATATTGACTTGAGTTGGAACATTCAAGTCCAGCACACTACACTCATTGACTCCAAGTTCTAGATTTACCACACAGCATTAGATTTAAATGAGTCTACATGACTACCATAGCCTAGGCATAGCTAAATTAGATATTCATATTGATCCAGTAATTATTATTCTATTTAGATCTATTTTATAAATTATAGGTATAGAGTCTAGATCTTTGACTTTGCTGAGTCTTGAATCTAGCCAGCTATTCTATTCTAATTTCTAGACTTTTAAGTTTAAGTTTACTTACTTTAACTTTACTAGACTTTAGACTAGTAGACAGTCACAGTACTACAGTATACTAGTTATAGATCTAGATTAGTAGAATCAAGCAGAATGACTATTCTAGATTCTCTTTACTTTAGTTTAGTCACTCTTTAGTAGATCAGATATTTATATTAAATCTAGATAGAATCTAGGCTCTATGAACTCTATCTTAATGTATCTAGAGGAGCGTACCGATGTCGGCCACCCAGGTTTCGTCTTGCATATCGGGCACCTCACTTTATTATTATTAAAACTTCGTTATTAGAATGTTTACTGCCCAACTTCCTCTTAAATATTGCGCATGGACTATTTTGTCACACTTCCGATACATACAGCTCCCTTTTTCATTGAGAGAAAGTAATTTTATTTGGGTTCAAAGTAGACTACTGTAAAACTGACCTTTTTTTCTCCCAATGGGAAGAACGAGATAGGGTCTGGAGCTAAGACGATTTTTAAGCCCCTAGATCCATCAGCCACTTAAAACCCAGATATAATGCTTCTAAATAGACATAGAAACAAATAATTTTCAAAACCCAGACTCTCTTTTCCCAATTAAACATGTAAATAGGGGTGGCCCACAAGTTTTACCATGAAAACATATGAAGCAAGTCATCAAAGGGAAATAACTTGACGCTGCAAAGGAGGGGAAATTATTATTTTTTTTGTTGTTTTTTTTTTAACAATTAATGAAATAACTTTGTATTTTGTCAAAATAATATAGTACAAAATGTATATTTAAGTTATGTATGTGTTCTTGTATGTGTTTATTACGTGTTTCACTAAAAAAAAAATTATAACATATTTATAAAAAAAATCTTAAGATCGCGTATATGCAAAACGTATAACAATTTATTTTAAACCATTTAAAATGCAACTAATATGTACAAATGTTATGGCACTTCTGTGCACGCCACTATCATTACTAAACTAGCATCAATAGGCTGCTGAAAAATAAGTCACAATAGCAAAATCATTGTAGACATCGAGCCTACATTATTGATTGACCAGGTGCGCTTAAGGCCTTTGTGTGAAACATCAACGTGCACTGGGCTTGTGATAAGTAGATAAATACACACTATGCTATGTGTGGTCTAAGAGATTGTTAAAATCAAAAGAGAGTATGAAGCCTCCCCCCACTCCCCTTTATTCCATGTCTCCCAAGCATACCATAAGAGTGGAGACGCTCTAAGGGAAAAAAAAACAGGTGAGAGCAGGAGACTAGCGATTATCGATCGACTGGTACCAAAAAGGCTAAGGTGAGACAGGCACACACTGCGCTAGTGAGAGCTGTGCTACGGGGGAAAAAAAGTGCCCCGTAGAGACAATAAGGTACAGTAGAGAGAGTATACTCCTCCTCTTCTCCCCCATAACAAAGGCGATTTTTTTCCCTAGCTAGGCCCAAAGTAATGGCCAAGGTGTGACGTCAGTTACAAGCCGAGAATGAAAGCGTGGAGCGTGGGAAAAGTGACAATATGGCTTGTGTCGTTGCGCTAATGTACAAAAAAATAAAATTAAGGATGAAATGTCTTAATAATAACATGTTTTACATATATTTCCTTTGATGTGGCCGATAAATCTCCAAACCGGCCCACAACTTTTACAGAGACAAAAAACTGGCCGATAACTTTTCAGATCAGAAAAACGACCCTACCCCCTTTTCACATTAGATCTAATTTTAACTATGCGTAGTGATACATTGCAAAGAAGCTATTTTTATAGACAAAAGAATGACGAATTCATTGAGACCCTCAGTTTTTTTATAGGTTAGACCATTACAGAGTTATGAATTTTGAAACTTGAAAATGGCCGGAGATTGGCTTAGCGTGGCCAACATCGGTACGCTCCTCTAGAGTCTTAGAGATAACTAGATCTAGTCTGAAGACACAATGAAGTCTAGACTAGATATTATAATCTTGTTACAATTATTGTTATTTTGTTATGATTCTCCTCCTAATCTGTAAACACTGCTCAAGACAACACTGAAACACATCTAACACAAGAACTTGACTACAAGAGTTCCAAATAATCTGGAACTTTAAAGATAAAAATAACCAATACAACACAATTGGCAACACAAAACTACTACAAATGTTACACTGTACATCACCATGCTCATGCTAATGTACTATTACTCTACTGTCTCTCTTGAAGATCTCATCTTGGAATCTTACATTTTACTCGAGACTAACAGTCCTGTACTGCACTGCACACTCTGTCTCTGGTCCATGAAGGCTTTCAATCACATGGCCATAACACATGTCATATTTCACACGGTGGGAAGCGTGGTCGAGAGGCTAAGTGCGGTTGGGCTTGGCTTGCTTGGCTGCCTAGAAGGGGGCTCGATGTTCGACACCCGACTCGGGCAGAGTTGTGTTTACTGAGCGCCCAAAGGCAGCACGGGAAACCAATTCCTAGATACCCCCTCCCCCCCACCGGTCCACAAATGAGATTGGACCAAAAGCGCTCTGAGCATGCTATAAGCATGAAAGTAGCGCTATATAAAAGCTATAATAATAATAATAATAATAATATTTCCATGCAAAATACATGCCAGTTCTGCCCCTATCCATTGAAAAAGCACACTGTATTACTCAAATTACTTACTGGCCTGTGTCACATGTGTCAGTCAATCATACACAGTTAACCCTATTGTGTCGCCAATAGTGGGTTACAACTATTATTAACTAAATACTTGAAGTAGTAGATCTAGATCTGTAACATTTATAATAAAATTTATCAATATCTTCAGTGACTTTTTCTACATCTAGATCTTGTTAATCTAAATTGACTAAATCTAGTACGGACTAACTCTAGAATTTGCTGCATCATGTAAGAAAATCTAGATACTCATTAACAATTTGACAATATATGAGTATATTTATGATTTAGAGTTATTAATCCTTTCTTAGTTTCTAGTGAAATATTAAGCTAGCCATTATATCATTATAGCAAAAATAATATGAAATGATAGCTCTAGTAGCTGTTGTTACATTGGTGTAGTACCATCAGAAAAAAGTAAGGAAAAATAATTATTCAGAGGGAAAAAAACGTGTGGCTAAATTTAACGTTTTTAAATGTAGTTTCCAGTTCACATTTCATTGAGTGTGAAGGCGGAGGGTAAATAGCACTTACTGACAAATTGTTCTATCTTTGAATTTGTAGGCGGAGGTGAAGGATGAGGAGGTTAATGAATCAGAAAATAAAGAGGCGGAAGATGCCAAAGAGGTGAAAAAGGATGATGATGAACCAGAAGATAAGCCTGTAAAAAAAGAAACGAAAAACCAGAAAAAAGAAAAGCCAACAGTAAAGGAAGACAAGAAGAAAGATGACGATGAAAAGGAAGAGAATGATGATGAAGAGGATGAATCTGATGAAGAAGAGTTACCGCGTAAGTAAAATAATATACAAAGGAGTAGTGCGCAATCTTGAGAAAAGTCTTGAAGATAAAAAAAAAATTAATAGTTTATGTAACTTATTTTTTTTTTAACTCAATAGCTACTAATTCGACCAAATGCGCCTAACCCCCCTTGCTACTAATGCGCCCAAATGCGCCCGCCACAGTACACACAGCATGCCTTGCATAGCTCTCGTTTTCCTGCGCGACGCGTGGTGTTATTTTTAGCTGGCTGAGTTTTTAAAAAAGTAGAAATATAGATCGTTTCGTTAAAAAAAAACGGATGTTTTTATTTCTTTTCCTTCAGTTTCTATGGGCCTTCAAAGTTCGGAGATTTTTAAAAAATTTTTCCTTAGCTGCCTAGGCCATTTTCTCAATGACCTTTCAATTTTTTTAGGCCCATTATCGCAAATAATACACTAAATACGGATAATAATGAGCTTGAAAGTGATAAAGACATTGATCATGATAATTTAGCGCTCCATTTAGACTTAGATCTAGTCACTAGAGTCCGATTCTGAGAGAGAGAGAGAAGTAAACATTAGATCTATCTAGTGACCTAGATCTTCTCTGGACCTAGCGTCAATGAATCTTCAACTTGTTTGATATTTTGACCATTTTTTTTGTGACCAAATGAATACTTTTGATAAAATAGATCTAATTGGGGGTGTACACAACCACCTCAGCATGATGCCATGTTCAGGCAAACAAGGGCCTTGCGCGCACCCAGTGAAAGTCAGTAAATACTCAAGACATATACATATTTTATATATAAGCAACATGTTTAAATTGTATATGCCTACTAAATACCTACTTATAAACATTATTGGTCTTTGGGTAAATATTAGAGTGTACAAAAAATAACATCTGATAGGGGGGTCCCCCAGTCTTAAAAAAATCAGGCACTTGATCAAATTTTCGTCTTTACCTGTTGTTTTTATTGTTGTAATCTTTTAAAACCTATTCAAATTATATATCATGTTGAAGGCCATCCACTTCTCTTTTTTTACAAGTATTTTTTGTTCTTATTAGATGTATAATATTTTTTAAAATATATTTTGTAAAATCAATCTATTTCTGTTCTGTAGTAACCTCCCTTTGCTTAGTATTTTGAGAGATGCTGCTTAGTAGCTAATGAGTTAAGTTGTGAATTTAGAAGAAAAAACATCTTTCTGTTGGGTCATTGGTTGAATTTATATGTCAGCTTGCCTGAACTTCACAAGGTGTTTTCAGTCAACCTTTATATCCTACATTCATTGTGTGCCTCTTATTGACAGTTTTGTAGTTATACTGTTTTTATACCTCTATACTCAGATCTTCTTCGAAAGTGATCTGCCCAAAGGTCATTATTAGATATATAAGTTGGTGCTGGTTGATGTAAGACCTCCATTCCGTCTTATCCTGTATACTTGCTTATTTTTCTAAAGGATTTTCCCTTAACGAAATATTTTGCATGTCTTTAAAAAAAATTTTTTTTATAGATTTTGTCCAGATCTCTCTTGCATATAGACTACTGGCCTGTTAGTGTCCAGGTCTCTTTTGCATGATACATGATTACAGGTGGTATGTGTCAAGGCAGGTTTACAGGATTATCTAGGGGTTGACTTTAATTCCCCGGGTTCTCCACCTCAACAGGGTAAAACAATAACCAAAGAGTAACAGCATATCAAGTTGTATGATAACTGAACAACAAATAAATTTAAGTTAATGAATAATCAACAATTGTTCAACATGAACAATATTTAATAATAATAAGTATAAATAACAAAATGTTTCAACATAATATTCTTGACAGCAAAACGAGCCCAATACAAACTTACTTCCTATACATTAAAACACAACTATTAAACACGAAAAGAAAACTTCACGCGCGCACAACAGTATGATAAACTTCTGCAGATTGTTTTTCCTGCTAGAGTATGTGTTGGATGCTATTCAGTGGACTGTTACCTGCAGCTATTTTTACCTATATCATTAATTCAATGTTTGAGTTAATTTATATTTTAGTTTGTATTTTAAGTAAAGGTTTTTACTTTTTTACCAAACAAGTTGTTGTCAATTCTTATATAGTAATTAATTAGGTTTAAAAAGATAATGATGAACAGAGACTGAAAGTATGATATTAGATTTTGTTTTGTTCATTCATAGTACTTTACCATGTTATGATTAAACTTCATACTTTTTATAAAATACAAATTGTTTGTAAAACCAAAAATTAATTTGACTTTGATTGTAAATGAAAACTCGATGATTGTGGGCTAGTCATCTATATTTAGACTAGATATAGGAAATTTTTTTGAACATATCATACTCAGTAAAATCATGTTTAAAAAATGTCTAACATAGGAAAACTTTTCAAAAAGCTAACATTGACAATGGGGCGTGTCAAGCCAATGGAAACGGCTTTTTAAAATCAATGATGGGAGCATGTTCAGGGGTGAAATATTTTTAAAATTCTATCTTCATATCATCATGCTGTTGTAACTTTTCCTTGTTATAGTATAAATGTAACACTTATTGACATTTGGATCAATTTGATTTCAGCTGGTCTGCTTGAAGTTCCCTTGGTGGTAGAAGGCAAACGGGAAAAGAAGAAGGTGGACCGACTTTCTGCCACAATGATGCAGAGTTTGGGAGAAAAGAAAAAACTGGAAATAGAAGAAGGAAAAGGAACAAAACTTGGTGATATTCCATTCAGTACGTTTTGCTGACTGACTTAACTCATTCTCTCCTTAATTATTTTCCCTGATCTGACAGAATTATTCATTTTACTCATTTTTAGTTCACTTCTCTGTTAGGATTAAACTTCATTAATTTTGTAATCAGAAAATATTTTATTAGGTATAGAATTAAATGGAAACGCATGCTCTTTTTATATAACACCAATTAATGTTTATAAAACTAGATAATAATTTAAAGTGGTCAAATCAACGATGGTGTCGTTAATCAGGAGAGAGTTAAACATTTACACACGAAAAATTCTTTCATCTACATTCCATTTTATGAACATGATCCTATGCATGCATGGGATGCAGCTTCTACAGCTATTAGCCCCCCCCCTCCCCCTCCCTTTTCCCCCCAAAAGTGCTTTGTTTTTTAATGGCTTGAATACTTTTCTTGATTTGATAGTTATCTAGCTATGTTATTTTATAGCTCTATTTTCTGTGGTTCTGATAATATTTCACGAGTCATTGTTATAAGATCTTAATCCATCAGCTTTTAGTTCCTACACCTTTCTCCCATACCTGATTTCCTATGCCCCTCTTTTTATCTTTCTGGCTCTAGATTTAAAGACCAACTGAAGAGGTTTTGGGGTCAGACGCGGAAACCGGTGTAATACTTTTTTTTAGTTTCATAATGCTTAAAAAAACATACGTACGAAATATTAGACATATATTCTTTGTAATTATTTAGATAAAAGCATTTTAATGTGCGTTTTAGGGCCTATCCAATTTCACAATCTCGAAGCCATTCGAGATCAGATTCTCCCAGACAACCAAGGTCGATGACGTAGTCTTAGGGAAATTAGGTCAAATTATTACAGTTTATGGCTTACAGCGTATTTCCCAATTCCCTTTTACAGGAAGGCCAGTTTCGAAAACAAAGGCGACTAAAACACACCAATGTATAAAAAGTGGATGTTAGAGTATGGGAAATGAGGTTAAATCACGCAATTTATGGCTTTACATGTTATATCTACCGTTTGTCGGCTTTTCTTGATCTAGTCAAGCGAACAGCGTTTCAGCCCACGCAGTATGCGCGCCTCAGTTCACGTTTCGTTTTGGTCAAGTTACGCAATTTATGGCTTAGAGTCTAGATCTACATGTTACTATTATTACTGCTTCAGGCTTATTCTAAATCTATAGATACTGCTTTTGACCAGGAACTAGATCTTCTTTTCTCAGATCTTTATTATAATGATGTAGATCTATAAACTAGACCTAAAATTAGATCTAAATTTGATTACTCAAAGTCTATATCTACTAATAGTAGTAGGGCCCCTATTAGCAAATAATAAGAAATTAGACCTAT
This sequence comes from Biomphalaria straminea, assembly GCA_021533235.1. Lineage (NCBI taxonomy): Eukaryota > Metazoa > Mollusca > Gastropoda > Planorbidae > Biomphalaria > Biomphalaria straminea. The sequence continues at coordinate 37,197,997 of JADKLZ010000130.1, read as the reverse complement.
CTATTATAGAATCTAGACTGATCCGATCGAGGTGCTGGGCCTGGATCTAGATAAAGTTTAACATTATTTACCTAGGCTATATAGTCGTCCCTAAATAGGCCCGATATGGGTGAAAAAAATATATTAACTACAATAATGTTGACATTGTTGAACTCATTCAATGTAGTTATTGTAGTGCACGATTATATTTAGTTTTATTCTAGAGTCACAACCCCGTACAACACTAGTCACTAGCAAATTGAGTGTAGCAAATAGCTTTAACCTTAACCTAGACTTAAAAGTAGTCTAGCTGATTTAGATCTACTAGATCTAAATGTCCAAAAAAACTAAGCTAAAATCAGTATCAGACCTATAGATCTACCTGCTACCAATTCTATAATGTTATTACTATATTTTACTTTACTAAATATGGATTTCGTTACACTCTTTCAGAAATATATTGGTATATTCGGGCCTATATAGTTAAATAGTTCTATAAATCTATAGGCCTATGTCAAAATTGAAGAATTTTTGTTGACATGACGTCTATATTTTGATTGGAAAAGAATCATTAGAATCAAGTTAATCTGGAACTGTAACAAGGTTTTAAATTGTGTTTAGACTATCACTATAAATAAAAGATATTATCCTACTAGAAAAGGAGTTGTTTTTTTTTCTTTTCAATGGGAAGTAAAAAATAAATTATAGTTTCAATATAATATTAAGTACCGTAATGCATAGGCTAATGTTAATGTAGTTATGGAACTCATTTTATTAAATTTTAGTAACCCAATTATTGCCAGTTAATAGCCATTAGTCAATGAATATATTTATATTTTTAAAAAACATTTTATTAAAAAATGCAGAGATATTCATAATTTAAAGTGTTTAATAATTAAGGCTGGCCTCGAAAGATTAATGAGGAATGCAGTATTTTCTGTGGCTACGCAGCCCAACTGCAAACTATATATTTTGCCACGTCCAGTGAAGAATTAACCAATTTCCGCTGGTGGTCAATTTAAATCTTCTTTTGAATGTTTACGTCTGCCCTCGGCAGTGGATTTTCTTTTGGCTTCTAAGATGTATTCGAAGATGCAATTTCTCATAAATAGCATCGTTCGAAGAATGAGATTCCTACTCTTTTTTTTTTAATTTAACCCCTTTACAGATCAATTTAAGTCATCATTGCAATGGACATTCAAATCTACAATAACATAGAAATGATCAAAATTTGAATAAGTTTCGAAATCCAGAAATTTGTGTGGTTCGCGCTCCGAACTGTCTTCTCTGTCGTCTCAGGTTCAAACATTGACTGCTGCCATTAACTAACATCCTGCTAGAGTTTTGTGCTATGATATAGTAATATTCAATCATTCAATCCTGATTCAAAGCAAGTGAAAAGACTAAAATAACAAACAAATAATGTTGTGTGTATAATAAAGAACTCTATTAAAATGTGATTTTGTATTTACATTTTTTAGTATTTATTATTAAAAAAAAATTGTAGAATGTTTCTGTGATTTGTTTCACAATAGAAACAGGGAATATTAACTCTTCTTATTCTTCCCAAATGATGAAAGATCCATCTAGTAAACTTGTCTGTATGCCACATGTCATATATGTTTTCTGTAAAATAAATTTTTAAAAATTTATTATTAACATTTATACTTAATTATGTATACATATATATAGAACTAGTGGTTATATATATTATATATGTTATACTGATTATCTAATCCAACATTAACATCTATGGCTGCCTTGTAGTGCGGTTTACGCGCTGGACTGTCATTTGGATTTATCGATGGTCCCGGGTTCTAACCCTGCAATCTCCCATGCCCCATCGCCCTGCGGGAGGTTTGGACTAGGAAGTAACTATCTTCGAAGGAACATGAAACATGTAAAACATTTTACAAAACCTTTTTTTTTACAAACATATAACTCTTATTGTTTGTAATAATAATTAATTACTCTACTCTACACTAGGACACTAGGTCTAGGCAATCTAATATACCAGTATTTAAGACTTAAAGACATGTGACATGTGAATAGTATAGATCTGTATTTAATATTACCAGACCAATATAAATGATGACTTATTATTTTTTAGATCTAAAGACACTTTAGAACTAAAATCAAGCCTAATAAGTATAGTAGTATAGTATTAGTAAGGGTTAGTAAAGGGCTTTATTAGAACTATTATAAATATATTCCATGTCTATATATAGATTTAGCTTCTAATCTAAAGGCTTTAGGTTTAGTCCTTGGCCTTGACTAATAGATATTTAGATATTATAATAATTAGTGTTTTTAATATAATACTATACTAGTAGTGTTACACAGTCACAGTGAGTGTAAGTGTAAGATCTACTATAGATCTAGTGACTATCACTATGTAAGTGTAAGATCTACTATTAAGTACTATAGATCTAGTGACTATATCTATAATTAGTGTATAATAATATAAGTTTATGTCTATTATTATAATTATACCAAAACTAAGTAAATCATAGTAAATGATAAATGGCTGGATCTAATCTATCTCTAATTCTATTCTAGCTACTCTGTCTCTTAGCTAGGCCTTCTAAAACTTACTAGATCTAGTCACTCTATCACTAGATAACTTTATAATACATGATTTGTAGTAATACTTAATACTAATAGCTTATACACTAGTAGATTTAAATTTAAGTAGATCTAAAATCTAATCTAGAGTACCCTATTGAGTATATTACTATATTGTATTGTAAATTGTAACCTATTCTTATTTCTAGACTGATTAGACTTAGACTAGTTAAAAAAAAAATTAATCTATCTATAATTATATTAATTAAATAATCTGCCCTATAATAAAATATACTTTGAAAAAGTTATTTTCAGGGCATTTTGGTGCATCCCATCATAAGTATAATTTTAAATTGTTTGATAAGTAGATCTAGATCTATATCATCTGAATCGCTATCAATAACATAACGTATCCAGCCATGTCTATTTTTATTTATTTACATTTCCTCAGTCCAGTACAACACGTCACTTCCGGTTTCGGCCATTAAAGCTGATTTTCAAATCTCGTTATTTTTTACACTTTCAAATTACTTTTTCTAATATAAATACGCTTTTCTAAAATCTCAAATTTTTAGGAACTAACTCTGATGATATGAACTATCTAAATCAATCGCTATCTCAATTTCGAAAAAAACCTCTTCAGTTGGTCTTTAATAAAGTTCAAAGGGCGGGCACAACATGACCTAAATTGTGCCAATGTGACAAAACCCAAAATATCAAAAAAAAAAAGTTCACTATTTTTTTCCTTATCAATCGAGCTCTTACTGTCTCTATAAATGGAAGTAAAACTATGATTTTTTTATAAAGTTTATAGACTTTTTCTTTTGAGTTTAAATCAACAAAAACATTGATGAATTTAGGCGTAACACAAGCCTAAACCTACCGCATACGTGTCTGATTAAATTTTATTGCAAATGTTCAAAACATAATTTTTTATATATAAATCTATAATAATTTGATGTACACTCATCATCTGATGCAGGCAGCTATTTTTCATAGTTAATATAAAATTTTCACAAGTTTGTTCTGCATAAGGTGAAAAATTCCTTCTTTAGTGGGCTCAGAATAAGGATCTATAAGAAATTTGCGTAGAAGCTGGTTTCTGATTTGTGATTAGAGTGATGATAAATTTTTTTTTTTAAGTTGTTGAGTCTTTCTACTGAAAACTGCTTTGGATAAAAAAAAATTAACTTCTTAAACACTTTAAAATTTATACTTAATTGTTTTTTTATTTAATAGCTTTTAAAATAGCACAACTTTCATGATTATAGAGAGCGCTGTGGGCCAATCTCATTGGGAGGTATCTGGAAGAATGTTTTCTTTAGGTGCTCAGTAAACACAACTCTGCTTGAGTTGTGTGTAGAACCTCAGTCACCTTGATGGGTATCCAAGCCAAGCCCAACAGTACTTAGTTTTTCGGCCACACATCTTTAGTAAACTTCAATGTGGCAGTTAATAAAATCTTGATAATTGAACAGCATTCATTTAGCTTTCACAGACTAATTCTGGCAATAATAAAATATTTTGTTAGTATTTGTGACCTCCTGTTGAAGACAGAAACTTGTGACTTTATAATGTTTTGTCTTTCTCATTCAGTTGACCACCAGATCAACGTTACTAAAGCCATTGACTTGAAGCCTTTACACAGAGTGCTGTATATACGAACTGGTTCTACAGCAGAAATTAAAAAAAACATCCGTCAGTTTTCTGGCTTCACACATTCGAAAGATTCCAAAGAACATGAAAAAAGGCTCGGGATCATGAACAAGTAAGTGGCGTAGTTTCAAGAATATTTGCATTGTAATAGGTAATAGTTGCGTTACTATGAATGACTCTTTTTTTAAGTAATAAGGTATCATAGAAAACTTATTTTAGATTTAATTAAAAGTCACTTTCTGTAATTCCGACAATATTGTTTGCATCTCACATCAAATCTCTTGTTGATATTCTGTTTGCTAGAATGATAACTGCAGAATTAAAGTCTATGTGTCTGGTACTTGGGTTGGAACGCAGTGGCACCAAGTCCAACTTGGTTGAGAGGTTAGAAGAGTTTTTGATGGAACCAAAAGACAAAGGATTGAGTGTCAAGGTCAAGTCAAAAAGTAAGTAGTTCACAGCACCAGTTTAGTAGAAATATAATGATGTGGTCAAACACTACACTTAGGGCCAATTAGTTGTAAATGCTGGCAGGCTTTAAATAATCATTACTTAGACCTACCATGCTGTTGAGTGGATTGGGCGGCAAGCATTCTCAGTAGAAATAGTCTGCAGCCACTTACAAGCTTGTGTCCACTGCCCCGAGGTTTTTTTAATGAAGATGTGACACCAACTTACATAAGGACATCCGTTTTTGTTATTGTCATTTTCTTTCTTATGACATGTGTTTTGTCACAACTTCATTCAATGAGAAAGTGCCAGTTAGGTTTAGGGTTTCTAGATAAGCAATTATATTTTACACATTATGTAAATATAAAAAGTATATAACGCGTTTAATTTCTAAGTTTTTTTCCTGTTTAGTGAGAAAAGGGAGAGCATTGGAGAAAAATTATGACAAAATCTAATTGCTTATTTCCCCCTTGATAAACTTTGTCTATTTTTATTTGTAACCATTATTGAATGATATATATTAAACTCTATTTATGCTCATACTGATATTTTTAAAAACCATAATAATTTTTAGCTAACAAGAACTGCATTATCTTCTAGAAATAAAAAAAAACAAATACAGTTTTTCATGAGTTTATTTATAAATTAATGCAATATTGGTGTTCTTTCTTACCATTTAAGGAGTATTTAACTCTTTCTCTACGTAATTATTTACCACATTCTGGTGAAATCAACGCTGGTATCGTCAGTTAGGAGAGAAAGAGTTAAATTCCATCAAATTAAAAAAAAAATAATGATCAACCCTTATGTAACCATTCAATTAATCATGAGCTTTAAGGCCCTTCACTGTCTTTTTAATCGATAGTTCAGCAAGAAACCTAGCTATCCATTTCTTTCATTTATCCATCCATCCCAGTGGCGCTACAGCCCTTGAAGGGCTCTGGCCTGCTTGCACACATTCTTCCATTCGGATCTCTCCTGGGCCTTTCGTCTCCACGCCCCAACCCCAAGCTGTTGCAGATCTGCTTCCACATCATCAATCCAACACATTCGGGGTCTGCCCTTGGGTCACCTGCCTTTTGGTTTTTGTTGGTATACGATCTTTGCTCCCGTTATCTGGCATTCTTTCAAGGTGACCTGCCCAACATAGTCTGTTCTTTGTTATTTTGGTCACTATTGGTGGGTCCTCATACATTTGATAAATCTCATGGTTAGTGCGTGTCCTCCACCCTGTTTCATCCTGTATGGCACCATAGATTTTTCTAAGATTATCTGTTCCCAAGTATTGAGTAAATTTTCAGATGTCTTAGTCAGTGTCCAGGTCTCACTTCCATACATTGCTGCTGGTCTTATGATGGTTTTGTATCCATTTCTTTCAGCATTGCCATAATTTTTTTTGAGCTTGAAACTTGTTTTCGATGACTAATGTTTGTTTAGTAAATGATTGTGTTTAATGGAAAGGTGTCTTGTCTTTACAGGTAAATCAGGGAAAGCTAAGAAGAAGGGTGTAAAAAGGAAGAGGAGCACCGCAGGGGACAAGAAGAAAGCCAATAAGAAAGACAAGGAGGACTCTGTAGAGGAAGAGAGTGAGGAAGAGGAAGCCAGTGAGAAGGAGGAAGAGGAGGAGGAGTCTGAGGAGGAGGAGGAAGAAGAGGTAAATAAAACAATTTTGTTTGATAATGATCATCTTAGTATCATACTCATTTGAAATCTTATTCACAGGTGGAAATCTTTTTCTTATAGATTACCTTCAAATGAAGCCCAGATAATGTCTTTATTATTTTAAAGAAAATTTGTTCAAAATGGATTGAAAACAATTTTGAAAATAAATGTATTAAAAACTTTTAGAGCAATACAACCTTTTTTGACCAAGGTAAGTTGTACCTGGTCTTTTAGCCAAGGTGTATTATGCCTGGTGTATTACTCCCGGTTTATTATCCCTGGTTTATTAGCCAAAATTTGTTAATTCTGGTTTTCTAGCTAAGGTTTTATTATCCATGGTTTAATAGTCAAGAATTATTTCTGGTCTTTTAGCTAAGGTTTGTTATCCCCGGATTATTAGCTAAGATTTGCTATCCCTGTTCAGCCAATGTTTGCTATCCCTATTGTTTGCATCAAGACTCTTTTTAAAAAAGTATTATATTATGGCTCACATTTATCTCACTAATATTTTCACAGTTTTGTTCAGTTAGTTTTGAAAGAACATAAATTGATAAGTGAAGACTTATCAGCAAGACTTGCTTTTTCAATCTTGAAATGTATTAATGTGTAATTAATATGAAACAAAGGAAAATAGCTATTACTCATTTGGTAGAAAATGGCATGGATATTTACTTGAATAAAACCTATTACAAAATGAACATGTTTTTATTAAGTCGCTGACTATATAAGCACCGTTTTTTTTAAACCCTGTTCAATTTTCACAATTAATCACACAAAGTTAATCATCTCTCTTCATGTTTTACACCCTTGAGACCTACTCTGATAGTAGACCATAGTTTACTTTACTACTAAATAGAGCTTCCAACTTTTATTTATTATTGACTGATTAAATAACCAAATAGATCTTTGTTTCTAATCAGTTTATAGTTTGGGAGTTTTTGATATGAAATTGTAACTGGCCATACCAAGTTCTTTAAAGGAGCATTTCTAATTTACTTGAATCTAATGGATAGATTTATTACATTGAATTTTAGGCACAGAAAGCATTGACCTTATTTCGTTTCAAGAAACCACTATATATTAGTTTTTAGTTGTAGCTAAAGAATTTAGGCACAGAAAACAGCCTGATTTTGTTTCATTTATAAACCACTACATATTAGATTTTAGTTGTAGCTAAAGAATTTAGGCACAGAAAACATTGACCTGATTTAGTTTCAAGAAACCACTACATATTATTTTTTAGTTGTAGCTAAACAATTTAGGCACAGAAAACATTGACCTGATAAAATTTCAAGAAACCACTACTTATTAGATATTAGTTTGTTGTAGCCCAAAAGTTTTAGATGGCATCAAAAAAACTAAAACATGATTTTTCTAACAGGAACCAAAAAAGAAAAAAGCTAAAACAGAGCCAAAGAAAAAAGCCACAGAGAAAGCACCCAAAGAGAAGTCTAAAGAAAATGGCAAGAAGAACAAAGAGAAGAAAGTAGAGAAAAAAACAGAAAAGAAGCCGGAGAAGAAGCCAGAAAAGAAGGCAGTGAAGAAAAAGACAGTCAAAAAGAAATCTGGTAATTTTTTTTTTTTTTTTTTGATCTACTAGATTTTTTTTTTATTATGATGTACTCAATTGTAGTGCAAATTTTTTTTTCAAACTTTATTTACAACTCCACTAAAATACATGTTTCTACATCCACCGTAACAGCTGATGAAGAATTGTCTGACAGTTTGTCTTCAGACTCTGATGATGAAGTCATTGCTAAGTTGAACAGTAAAACTAAATCACCTCCTTCGGTATGTTTCTTTCTAAATCCTTATGTGCATGATCTGTTAGTTGAAATACAATACTTGATATAATCTTGCTTATATGTTCTATTAAAAAAAAAAAATCAGTAAAAAAAAAAATATAAAAAAATAAATAAATTATATTGATTGTTTTGTGGGGTATAAGTAAATGTAGTGGCCACTCTCATGCTGGGATAAAACTCACCAAAATCACTAGTTAATGCTTTCATAGTTAATATGACGTTTGTATCCAGCTGTGACCTTTCACCATATCCAATAGTCCATTTCAACTTCTTATGACTCTCACAAATGACTTTCTTAAAATGCTGGGACACTGAACACCGACAACTTGCAGCTGGTGCTAAGAAAACTAATGTCAAGAAGATCTAGTGTTAAGCAGTGTCTCTCAGAACTGCTTGTGAAATTTTGGCTATAGGTTTTGCCATTAGTAATGAAACATTAACTCATTACTTATTGTGAGTTGAGTTTGTCTCTAGAGTTCAAGTGTAGTCATTGTTTCAGAAATCAGGCTACCCATTGTAGTACAACTTTTTAATATGTTTGCATTATGAATATTATTGTATTTTTTTTATTTATTTTTTTAATCAGCCATTTTATTTTTCCCCATTTCTACTAGAATGAAGAAATCAAAGAATTGGTGAAAAAAATTCTGGATGGAGCAGATCTTGAAAAAGTAACGATGAAAACAGTTGTTAAACAGGTAGGTCTGATTTATTAGCCTATGTGAGCTTTGTCTTTCCATTCCCAAAAACTCATTTTAGCATGCATTGTGTATTCCAATATATAGTCTTCCAGAAGAGAGGGATCTGGGAGCCATCGGAACTTTACAGGCTAGACTATTCTAAATGAGTTTTCCTTGCAAATTATAATTGGTTATTACTAGTTATTAGATACATAACCATTTTAGAGTCCTGATTCTTAATTAATTTTTTTTTTATATGAAATGTTTTGATGGTCCATGTTTGTTGGCAAAATTTTTTAGTGTAAGCATAGCATATAAAGTGCTAAGTCTAGCGACATTTCTGAGGTTTGATAGAATTTAATGTCAACTATTTTTACAAAAGTTTAATATAAAAAACTATTTTTCTAATATTAATTATTTAAAAAATACATTATGATGAAGATAGTGGATAAGAAACTTATCAGGATTTTGAAAAAAAAAATCCCTTGTTCTCTCAAAATCAGTTTGTAAGACTTAACATAACATTTTTAATAGCGAACCAGAAACTTAAAAAAAAAAAATTAGATTTCAAACCAAAAGTATTTTTATGTCTGATGACTCACAGACTTATGTACTGAGTTTCTTGGTTAGTCTTAGCCTGCCAAGCATCATATTTAACATAAAGCCAATTACTTTGACAGTGGATAGTAATAGATAACTTTATACAACACAGCAGAAGTAGTAATGGCCACATTGTCTGACCTAATCCTAACATCGACCTGGTCTTCATCACACAAAAGTTGAAGACCCGCCAGAGAAATTGGGCTAGCCTAACAGCAATTATGTTATACTCTATTATTATACTCTATTATACTAAATTATTTTTTTCTTTTTCAGGTCTATGCTAAGTACCCATCATTTGATTTGTCCGACAAAAAAGACTTTATTAAAGACACAGTGAGAGAGGTAACTGCTCCAATAGTTTAATACTGGTCAGATGTAAATCCCCCCCCCCCCCCCCCCCCATCCCAGTGGCGCTACAGCCCATGGAGGGCTCTGGCCTGCTTGCACACATTCTTCCATTAAGATCTCTCCTGGGCCTTTCGTCTCCACGCCCTAACCCCAAGCTGTTGCAGATTTGCTTCCACATCATCAATCCAACGCAATCGAGGTCTGCCTTTGCGTCGCCTGCCTTTTGGTCTTTGTTGGTATACGATCTTCGCTCCCCTGTTATCTGTCATTCTTTCAAGGTGACCTGCCCAACGTAGTCTGTTCTTTTTTTATTTCTGTCACTATTGGTGGGTCCTCAGGTCAGATGTAATGGGGTGGCATAGTCCTTTCTCTAAATTTCATTCACTAAGTGTCTATGGTCATAGTTTATATCTCATTAATATGCAATGGGGCTGCACAATCAAGGCTTATAAGACTTAGTGTTATTAAGACAAGATACTGAGTATTATTTTGACATGAGACTGCGCTTTCAAAAGCTAAAATTTATCAATTTTTCTTGGCTAAGAGTTAATTTTATACTTTTGAACTTTGATACATAAAATATTTGTCAAACTTGTTTTCCCCATGTAGTAGTCTTTGTTCTGGTGACTAGAAGAGATTGAAGTAAAAAAAAACTTAGACTTACTCATAGTTGTAGTAAAAGTATCCCTTTCAGACCTTGCAATCTAAAAGGCATATGATGTAAAGGTCATCGGTTTAAATGGCCCACAGTTAGCGAGGGTGTTGTGTTGTGTGGCCAGCACAATGACCAACCGCCTTTACTTTCCCCCAACTAATGTCAAGTGCCCATTAGAGCTGGGTGGACTCAGAGGTGCCCCAAAGATCCCTAAATTTATAAGGATTCAAACCTGGGATCCCTCGATTTGGAAATAAGTGCTTTACCACTTAACCACTTTCCCTCATAGACTTACTCAGACACATATTTGGGTTCTAATAAAAACCTTTTAATATTTGGATCCTTACAATACATTCTTACTGTTTTTTATGGAACATTTTCATTGTGTTAAATCGTAAATTAAAATAGCCATTACCTATTGTATTAATTAGGAAAAAGTCTTTTGTGTTTTCCAACTTTCTATTTGTTTTATCAATGTTCTATTTCAGGTCATTTCATGAACAGGAGTGTACATTCTATTTTTAGGCAGCTGCATGAAACTTGTTGAAAGTATTTGTGAGAATGTGGAGTTAGAAATGTATCACTTTTATTCTGTTTCATTCATAATATCAACTATGTTGTAGATCTTAAAGAAGCATCTTGACTTGTTTTTTTTTTTTTTGTGGTGCCTTTTGTTTCAACAAAAATATCATGCTCTCAAGTCGATTGTCCAGTTTTTTAATTTTTTTTAATTAAGTCGTGATGAATTCTTTTCTCTTTAAATTTTAATCTAATCACAACTTACAAATCTGAATTTCTCATCAATGAATATTTGTTGTGATTGTTTCTCTTTTTAATTATCAATAAAGATGGTTAGTAAATAAAATACAAAATTCAAGAGATAATCTTGGTTTGAAAATACATGAAATACTTAGTGACGCAAACAAGCATCTTTTTTTTTTTTTTTTCTAAATTTAACAATTAGTTCTAACCACTTAAAGGATGGTCTTTTAAAATCTAGCTTACACTCTTCTAGTGACTTGATTTCCAATGCAGATATATACCAGGTATACCAAAACACTTTGCAGTGTAAGGAACAGAGGATAATATATACTAACAGGTTAAGCTGCAAAAAGAGGGCAACAGGAGTACATCAATGTCATATGATGTGTGCATTTCAATTCATTTTTTTTTGTATGTTATTATTTCATGCATTTTCAATATTGAAGCAAGATAATGAAAACAATGTCCTTTTTTAAACTTAGAAACTTGTCTGAGAATAAAAAAGAACCAAAAAATTGGTCATTATTATTAGTTGAATGTCTTAGAAAATAAGACAGAATGTTGAACGAGTTATGGACAAGTTCAGTTTGTGCTCTGTGCACTTAATTAGAAATGATCACTTTATAATTATAAACCTGTCTATTCCTGCTTCATTACCATCACTCTGGTAAGTGTATATAATAAATATATCTAATCCATAGACATATATAAAGTATATTTTTGTCATCATGTTTTTATTCATTTCCTCTCATTTGATTCCATGCTGCTATTTTGTATGGTCTGTTAACTTGATTTCTTAGCCCTATTGTGTTGTTATTTTTTTTTTCAACAAAGGTAAATAATTTTGGCAAATATCTTGTTGATATTTTTAAATCCACAATTGTTTTTTTTGGATGGAGTATCTTTTAAGTTGCATGTAGATATCGAAGGCTTTTAAATTGAAGTGCTCCTCTTATTGGAGCAATGTTTTTTATATCGATTGGCCAATCGGATTATATTTTTATCAATGATTCTCAATTGAATTGATTTTAGTTGTGATTGGTTGTAATTGTAATACTGAAAGCATGTGTAATTTCAAGTGTTTAAAAAAAACAACATTGAACTATGTACAATACAGGCTTCATTTTGTGGAAGCTACTTTGTTTTGTATGTTCAGGTTATTTTAATGGTAGGCTGTAAAACTTTGTAAGACCTGGCATGTACTTGAAGCTATTGATAACACATGTCTTAATATTTTATCTTTGAATAGTTTCCCTGTACAATACTTACACAAGTTTACACCAGAAAGAGGAACTTTTTTGACCGAGTTGTATAGACTGTTTATTCATTAACTTCATTGTTATAGATGAGAAATATTCCATAAATCAATAATGGAGGTGGTGTAGATCAATGATTTTCACATTTTTTAAGCACTGAAGGGCAAAACTCTACACTAGCGGCATAACTGCGGGAAATTGTCCAGTGGGATCAATCCTGATCTGTTGTATTCTGCACTGCAGGTCCAAGTTCCGAAGTGTTGGATGGTGTCACAGACTAGATTAGGGCTGTAGCCTGGCTATCACTTGACTATATAATCTTTGAACAGCTGTCTCTTGTGATAGTTATCCTCTTGACATTTATGCTGGTCCAACAAATTTACTTTTGTCATTGTTATAGGCTGCAAATAGTATTTGATAGTTTGAAAACAGGTTCTAGATTTGTTTGAATGGCTTGAGTCCCGCCGGATCAATCTAGGTTCATGGGGCAATGTTTTTGGTTTTATTGACTCCATGTTTTGATCAATGTGGCCATTTCAGATCTCTGTACGGCATTACTCAATGTAATAAAATATGATGATTGTGGATGGCTTTTTTTTTGTCTTAAAATTTTTTTGTTTTTGTGTGCTGTGTAAATACAAACTTAAGATTTTGTGTACACTACAAGACCTTTGTATATATAAGTACCGTATTTCTGAACAGACGTTTTAAGCAGATGATCAACTTAGTCTCATTGAAGCCCCATAGAGAGAGGCTGTGGGTATAGATCTGGTCTGTTTAAAGAATTGAAACCAAACCTTGGTAGAGTGATTTGCAAAACAGAATTAAAACTATAGGTACACGAAAGATACATATCAATGTTCTTGACCAACTTCAATCATTCTCATAGTTCTTCTGTACAGTGTACACTCCTAGTGACAGACTCGTTAACTTTTTCCTAATTGACGATACATTCGTGGGATTTGACCCATGGATGCAAGATCGCCAGTCCTACCGATTGCCGGCTCGGTATCGGACTTTTTTTTTCACTTGCGATAACGTTTTGGTCTTTCAAACTTACAAATGAATAAGTCGAATTCAAAGAAAGACTGGAAGTTACATTTCTTAAGTTACGGCGCATGCGCTTATTTCCGTACTTTCACTTTATATTAAAAACGTAAACAAAAGTTAGAAACAAATCCGTAAGGCGCCGGCATGCGACGCTTAAGTTAGTAAGTAGATCTAATTCTAGTAAGTTTGATCTGTCGGCATAACATCTTAAAAAAAAATAAAAATGAAACCAGACTGAATGTGTAGGCTACACCCCTCCGGGCCCTCCCTCACCTAAAATCTTCTTGTAACAGTAAGACTAAGAGTAACTTCGCGTGGAGAGTCCGTAAATCATCTATTGCAGTGATGCCCAACCGAACTCAATCTGCGGGCCATTTTAATTTCCAACACTTTGGTCGCGGGCCGCATGATCGAAAAGATACAAAAAAACTTGAGGATCTAGTACTTACATTGAAGTATTGGGATATTCGAATTTTCTCTTTACACTTCATAAAAAAAAAAAGGCGTAAGTTCGGTTTATATTTTGTTGTTTTTGTTTTTTTTAAACTGATGCACTTTCTTTATAAAAACCATAAGGTCGGCGAGCAATGGTATCATGTTCCACAAAAAAAAAAGAAAAAATCCGTTGACTTTTCCTAGTAGATTATACTAGTTGACCGGCGGCATAGCATACGCCGCTATTTACCAGGGCCGGCGACCGCAGTGGGGCCCGCATTTCATAGGACACGCAATTTTATAGGACCCGCTCTAATTTAAAGTGTAAAAATTATTAAATTAAGCCATTTTATTACTTACAACAGATTCCCCGCGCCATCCTGTCGATTTAACATCCTTATAATTATTTGTCTGTTAAGCTATTGCTTTAAAAGAAATCAAACACATTTTTAACAAAATATAGTCATTTATAACGCTGTTAACCATCAAGCTGTAAGGGAAATAAGTCTTTGGCATATGGTTGAACACAATCTTCAATTACAAACACAATAGCACACTACAGACTGAAAAGATAAAATATAATTTTTAAAAAGTCATAGAACAAAACTCCACTTGTCTCTCTAACCTTGCTAATGCTTTTTTTTTTTCCACCACAATTGTTCACAAATACTCGTATTAAAGGTCTTTTGCAAGTCAATGGATTTTTTTCTAAAGAATTATAGAGTATTTGCGCTCCAGAAAACTTTTCTCTTTGACAATTAAATACATAAATAATTCGAGTTTTAAATATGGTTCTAATTTTTCGCATTATAAAATAAGTAAAGCGAATGCGTTAAAAAAATTATTAATGGAGCTAAAAATAGATTACTTGTTGTTGTTGCATTGTGTTGTTGTACGTTTGACCTATTTACTTTGAGAAATAATATATAGATAGCCCTTTTACATAACTGTACAATAGTTAAACGCCTTGGTAGTAGTTTATTAGAGACAATAGACCAATCACACGTAGGTAAAGATACATTTTGAATAATTTTTTGGGGGGCGGGGAGGGGGTTTTCTATGTTGTATGCCGACGTTGCGGCGGGTCGGGTGGAAGCTCGTCGCGGGCCGGATATGGCCCGCGGGCCGTATATTGGGCATCATTGAATTAGACCAATAACTCGTTGCCACGTCTTTACGACAATGGTTTGACTCACTTGAGGAGGGCCCCCTAATGAGTGTTTTTTACATTAAAAACTAAGTATTTAGCAAAATGTAGGGGCCCCAAAAGAGGTCAGTCCCCACGGGCCCCCAAACGATGGAAAATTTTTAGCTACGCCCCTAAGTGTTAGCATCATTCTGTGAATCTTCAAGAAGTAGCTCAGTATCATCAATGTATAGTCCTAAATAGATTATATTCTTTAATTTTATTAAAATCTACTAAGGTTGGTTACAATAGGACTTCTTAATCTAGCTGGCAACATATTCAGTAAGTTTTATGAACTTAAACTTTAAGGACCTCAGCAAGTTTACAACCAATAAAGAAAGTTTTAAATGTACGCAATTAATATTGTGACGAACTAAATAAAAACAGGTTAAACTTAATTTGAATATATTTCAAGGCAAAGCGCATATCATTCCTTTGATGTATGCCAGTGATGCCCAAAATACGGCCCGCGACGTGGTTCCATCCAGCCCGCTGAAATGTCGGCACAAAGTGTAGATTCCCCCCCCCCTCTCCAAAAGAAAAGGTTGACTTATCTATCTTGACCTACGTTCTTTCATTGATTGGTACCATGACTTTTAACATTAGGGTGTTTATGAAATGAGGATCTACCAGAAAAAAAAAGAATGGATCTTAACTTTTTTGTGTGGAGCATGATAATAAGCCAATATATTTTATTTATCAAGAAAGTGTAGCTGTTTAAAAAAAAAAAAAAAAAGAACCAACATATAAACGTCATTATCAAACAAATATGACGGCATTCTTGGTTTGAGCCGCGTATAAAATTGTTAAACTACGCCTAGAGATTGGAGGATCGATTTAAATATTTAGCAAAAAGTGTCAAGAAAATGCGTCTGTTGTAAAGCTAGCTGAAAAGTTGCTCATATTTCAAGTACAGAAATAAAGCCATTTTCTGACGCGTGAAAAAAAATCACTTCGGATTTCAAATCCCTGAATGTAAGTATTAGATCCACAAGGTTCTACTCTAATAGGTTCAAATTAAGACAAGTTTCATTTCGTTGTTGTTGTTGTTGTAGTAAATGTTTGTTTATGTGGCCCGCGACACGGGTGTCAGAAATTAAAATGGCCCGCAGGTCGAATTAGGTTGGGCATCACATTGTATACACATTATGTCCTCTTTAGTTCTCTTCAAGTACATTGTCATGAAGGTATTACTTCCTCTTGGTTATCCCAAATGCACCTTAGTCTCGAATGACAGCTTATTTTAACCTCTGACATGGGTCACGTGACAGACATCTTTGGGAGATAGTTCAAGGCCAAATTCAAGGTGGAAAAAAGGACAACAAAACAAGTGACGCAACAACTGAAGATAGCTTGACCAGACTAGGCGTTGTAGAAGGACTCTGAACACTGACCTGCAACGTCATAACCTATGTACAGTTTAGAATAGTGATGCCCAACCTAACTCAATCTGCGGGCCATTTCAATTTCCAACACTTTGGTCGCGGGCCGCATGATCGAAAAGATACAAAAAACTTGAGGATCTAGTACTTACATTGAAGTATTGGGATATTCGAATTTTCTCTTTACACTTCATAAAAAAATGGCGTAAGTTAAGTTTATATTTTGTTGTTTTTGTATTTGTTGCACTTTCTTTGTAAAAACAAAAATGTCGGCTAGCAATGGTATCATGTTCCACAAAAAAAAAAAGAAAAATCCGATGACTTTTCCTAGTAGATTATACTAGTCGACCGGCGGCATATCATACGCCGCTATTTTCCAAGGCAGGCCTTAGGCATTGCAACATATGTGACCACAGTGGGTATCGCACTTTCTTGGGACCCGTGCTAATTTTTAGGTGTATAAATTATTAAATTGAACCATTTTATAAAACAACAGATTTCCCGCGGCCTCTTGATTGACCAGGAGCCCCCTGGAAATCTCCTGAAATGTTATTAAATGCTATGCCGCCGGTCGAAAAAGTCCTGGAAATTTCCGGACATTATTAAAATCTTTTTAAAGTAAAAAAAAAAATGCTATGCTATTTTGTGAATGAAAATAGTGCGGATTTGGATAGGCTATTATTTCCCATTCGATTCACACCATGTTGCGCCATGGGATCTTCCCATTTGCTTGTTATAAGTAAAAATGCGTGAATTCATGAATGAAAAATACTATGAATGGAGATTAAAAAAATGGCTAATTGACCTTAATTTATGCGATATTAAGAATATAGCTGCACACATGTAACAATGCTTTAGAAAAACAAATTTGAATGTTAATTTGATTAAATGGACTATAATTAGTATGTTCATGTGCTAAAGCATAAAACTATACTTGCGAAGAGAAGTTCTATAATCTTCTTAGAGTTGAATTCGAGTTTTAGATCTAGATCTAGATCTAGGAACAGATTTTAGATGTATAAATGATTAAATTAAACCATTTTATAACACATAACAGATTTCCCGCTGCCTCTTGATTTACCAGGAGCCCCTGCGATATCTCCTGAAATGTTATTAAATATAGACCTACGAAAAAGTCCTGGAAATCTCCGGAAATTATTGAAATCTTTTGTAATTCAATAGTAGATATATATATACATGTGTTTTCACGAAGTTACTTCCTTTTCCCTGTCTATTGATTTCTTTATGTCTATGCTATTTTGTGAATGAAATAGTGCGGTGCGGATTGGGTCCATGCACACCGTGGTGCGTGCGCCATGGGATCTTCCCTATTTACTTGTTGCATTGTGTTGTTGCACGTTTGACCTATTTACTTTGAGAAATAATATATAGATAGCCCTTTTACATAACTGTACAATAGTTAAACGCCTTGGTAGTAGTTTATTAGAGACAATAGACCAATCACACGTAGGTAAAGATACATTTTGAATAGTTTTTTGGGGGGCGGGGAGGGGGTTTTCTATGTTGTATGCCGACGTTGCGGCGGGCCGGATGGAAGCGCGTCGCGGGCCGGATATGGCCCGCGGGCCGTATATTGGGCATCATTGATCTATTGCTCTATGCTAGTAGAAAATAGTAGCATATCGGTATCTAGAGTGGCTAGAGTTAGATCTAATTTAGATCTAGTGAATATAATTTGCCCTTAACCTGAGAACTCCGTGAATTTTAGTCAATTTAATGATCTCGATACATCTAACGTCTAGATTACTCTAGAAATACGATAGATTCTACAATATTCTACATTTATCTTATTTATGCTAATTTAAATTACTGTGACTAGAATGACTAGAATCCAGTGACGATAATTCGCGCACAGCCGTGAAAAGTCCGCAAATTTAAGAGACTTAGATCTAGACTAGATCTATAATAGAGTCTAGATTTTGATTTACGTCAGAGTCAGTGAAGATAATTCGCGCACAGCCGCGATAAAGTCCGCGAATTTAGAGACTTAGATCTAGACTCTAGATTTACGCTAAATTGCCTAAATCACTAGAATCTAGTAAGATAATTACTAACCCAGTGAAGCCTGTGAAAAGTCCGTGAATTTTAGTGATTTAGAATTAGATTCTCTAGAGTCTATTATAGTTAGTGAAGATAATTCGCGCACAGCCGCGATAAATCCGCGAATTTAGTGACTTAGATCTAGACTCCAGATTGACTCTAGAGTTAGTGAAGATAATTCGCGCACACAGCCGCGATAAAGTCCGCGAATTTAGTGACATAGATCTAGACTCTAGATTTACTCTATATCACTAGAATCTAGTAAGATACCGGTAATTACTAGCCCATTGAAGCTGTGAAAAGTCCGTGAATTTTAGTGATTTAGAATTACAATCTATAGAGTCTATTATAGATTCTAAATCTATGATTCAGTGAAGATAATTTGCACACAGCCGTGAAAAGTTAGTGAATTTTAGTGGCTTAGATCAAGTGTCTAGATCTGCTGTAGATTTAATGAAAATATTTCGCACACAGCTGTGAAAAGTCTATAAAATAAAAGTTATTTTTTCGGTCGTTAAAGCAAGGGTAACTAATTGAAAAAAAAAAACGCAAATAGGTCTAAACCCCCCTCCCTGACACTAACATAAAAAACCATTATTTAGTAAGCAAATGTGAATTAAACATATAAATAGGCCTGTATATTACAGGCTCTGTTTATGAGGAGGATTTAAGTTCAGTTAATACAAGAATAAAACATTACCTCAAATGCCCACCATGACTTTTAGTATCTAAGACACAAACGAACGGGACACAGACACACATAATATATGTATTATCATATAGTTCATCCTTTAAAAGAAAACCTCTTAAAATCTCCTAAAATTTTGTCATGGAAAAGTGATACTAACCCTATTTATGTCGTGAAGATATAAGAGGCATCATGCTTGCAGGTTTTTTTTGTTTGCCAACCCCCCCTTGCAGGCAAAATGGGGTTCCGTTGCTTGCATCCATGGTCATCATTTGACCTCATTAAATTAATTTAATGTTCAAATTAAAAAAAAAATATTTTGTGTTATATAAAAAGAGCATGCATTCCCCTTCAAGTCTATACCAAATAAAACATTTTCTGATAACAAACAACAAAGCTATTGGAGCTAAATCATAACAGGTGAGTGAAATAGTGGTGAGCAAAATGAAGAACTCTGTCGAAAGGTAACCAAAAACAAAAATAATTTCGGAGAGAAAGAGTTAACGCTTTTTCAGTGATTTTATATTGGGGAATTCCAAAGAAACTGTTAGGGATTACTTAAGGAAAATGATTTGTATGCTAGTTTTGTAATTTTATCACAATTAATGGTGGGAAGCGTGGTCGAGAGACAAAGTGCGGCTTGAACTTGGCTTGGCCACCTAGAAGGGGGGCTCGAGGTTCGACACCCGACTCGGGCAGAGTTGTGTTTACTGAGCGCCTAAAGGCAGCACGGAAAACCAACTCCTAGATACCCCCTCCCCCCAACTGGTCCACAAATGAGATTGGACCAAAGCGCTCTGAGCGTGCTATAAACATGAAAGTAGCGCTATATTAAAAGCTATAATAAAAATAATAAATGTCATGTTCTGTATGTTCCTTCAGAATTTAGGTTGATTCAATCCTAGCCCAATACTCCTGCAAGGAAGCCAGTGGGCAAAGTTCCATACCTAGATCAGCGAGATGATATTCAAGAATAACTATCACGTGATCAGGCGTGATGATATAGATGGTGTAATGTTTTCTTATATGCTAACAAATTTCAAGTGTCTTAATCTGGGATCTATTGTCGACATTTTTTAACGAAAGTTACAAAAAAAAATAATTAAATAATAATAATTACTGTAAAGTAATAATTTGATATTTTTTATTAAATTTGTATGACTGTACATAGACTTGGTTATGTTCAATAGTTCAATGTGTACACTATGTACACAATCCACACCACATTAGATCAACATACGATGTGTACACACCACACGAATCAATGTGTAGTTTACCCACTTTTCCAAACTACACAAAATCAACAGTAATTTTAATACACTAGATGAGATTTACCGTGCCTAACATTTGCATCACAGTGTAAGAAATGTTTGCTGAGTGTTTCCCAATGCTTTTTTTTCTTCTCTCTATATATAAAATATAATCCACCTTAGGCAGACCCTACTATCGCTAGTAATCGCTACAGTCCAACAGTGCTGAACAAATGAAGAAAACAGCACACTATTTTTCCTTGGCATATTCTGGAAAAGAGCTGACAGCTCAGCAGTAAAAAGCTGACTAGAAGAAGAAGACAAAATGTTAATACACTCCAGTCTGCTACTCAGATTTCTATAGATCAGGCATGTCAAACACGGCGTTCGGGGGCCGCATGCGGCCCGCGACCACCTTGTATGCGGCCCGCGTGGCCACCTAAAAAAATATCAAAGTAATGTTAAACTGTAACGCTAGAAAATAAAACATGACAAGCTACCTGAATTGAACAATAGTATTTGTTAAACTGAACAACGAGAGTGAGTCTGCAAGCTACATTTTGTCAAACTTAATTGCAAGCCATATAGCAAATCATTTAGTGAATATGATTTTATGAAAGAGTGTGTCGTTAAAGTAATTTGTACAGAAAAGGTGAAAGCATTCACGGAAATAGCGTTAAATAAAAACAATGTGACAGATAGAAACAATGATATATTTGTCAGATTGCGTAAACATAATTAAAGATTTTGAATTAGTTTCATTGGCTCTCCATAAATCAACTG
>JADKLZ010000130.1:37145737-37166735 GCA_021533235.1 Biomphalaria straminea | reverse complement strand
TACAGAACAAAAAAAAATAAAAACACATTCATCTTAGAAAACACAAGTTACTTTAGTACATGTATACACAAGCAGGCAAACAAGGGGGAAAATAGGGAATACACAAACATTACATTCTGTTGATGCAACAGATGGATTTGTGCACACAGAACGTCACCCACGTGCCCCACAGATACGCTTGAAGATTTGGACGTGTTTGACAATCCTGGTGGCCTACGGTGCATCGAGAAAGCCTGCTGAAGCAACGTGAAAGATTAACGGTCTTGATGTCCACTGCCCTGACATCAAGTATTTTGCTACTAGCCACAAAGTTGCGATCAGTGGCAGCTAACAGAAAGGCCAGACCACGTGCCAGGACTTGTGGTGCGCCCGAGCGCACTAGTGAACAGAAGACAGGAAAGACTATCGGGATAGATCCGGCTGCAGTGTTATTGTTATGACTCGAGAACGTCCTTTGTGTTAATTGTTATATACTGCCTTTCGTTGAGTCTCCTACTTTAGAAGTTATTACATTGGTGTCAGAAGTCGGATTTGGGCAGCTCAACGACAACGTTTAGAAGGCTGACTGAACTTGGCTGTAAATAGTTAAAAGAGGATCTCCATGCCAGGGAGCTGAGAATCTTCTGTACCGAAGAAAAGATGAGAGCCAGTCTTCGCCAGAACCTGGTTAATGAAGGAGACGATCCCGAGACCTACATGTTTGAGGTAGAACCAGATATCGAAGAGCTCATATGTGCAGTGAACGATCAGATGATTTCATTCTGAACGAGGTCAACGAGAAACTCTGTACTATGACTGAAAAGATAGGTACCATTACCTCAGTTAACATGACTGATGAATTGTTTGATACCGGGATGAAAAAGACCGATGACCAGATAGCTACCATGTCGACAGGTATAAACATTCCGTTACTCATCGGAGACGACGTTGATGGTAGCCTTGTCTATGACCGGAATAGCGAGCCGTTCAAGCTTGGCTCCTACGACAAGAATCCTAACATTTGTGGTGACAGTGCTGAGCACAGATCTGATCATGTCATCGTGATTCCTGTCTACACTCAGACGTTCAACAAGAACGGTGCTGATGGGACCACATCGAAGAGAGAGAACCATCACCGGAAGACCTGTCTACAGGGTGTGGACCCAACAGGCGCCTGTCCAGAGGCAAAAACCAGCGAGAGAAGCCCTGAAGATGGTCAAGAGAACCCAGCAAGAAGTGATGCAGCGGCTGATGAACTTTTGCACCTGGAATGTTGTAAAGGTGTTTTACAGACGATTCTTCCTGAGACGGCTGAGATTGGAAACAGAGTGAATTCATGTGGGTCTACAGCTTTTTCACGAGCCATCTTTAGAAGAGGTCTGATGAAGCACAGTTCTGGATCAACTTCATTAACAACAAGAGCTGCCACTACCACTCTATATGTCAGGTTGCTGACGCCAGCGAAAACTGTTAGGATGAAGAGTCAACGATCTCTACATCTTCTAGAGAAAAACTTGGTCAACCGGAGAAGGAGAAAGCGGCACCTGCAGAGAAAAGTGTGGATGGCGCTTTGGGGAGCACGCTCCATAAAATCTGTGACTCCCACCTATCGACCCCAACCTGCACTGATCAACCGTGAACCTGTTTCTTTTTCGGGACGAAAAGACTAAGGCGGGAGGTAGTGTGGTAACCCTGCCTTGCACCAGGACTTGTGGTGCGCCCGAGCGCACTAGTGAACAGAAGACAGGAAAGACTATCGGGATAGATCCGGCTGCAGAGTTATTGTTATGCCTCGAGAACGTCTTTTGTGGTAATTGTTATATATTACCTTTCGTTGAGTTTCCTACTTTAGAAATTATTACAATACACAGGCAGCAATGCAGACAATGCAGGCAATACAGGCCCACTACCCCGCCCACATAGACCCCGACCAGCGTCGATAGACCTCCACAGCCCATGTTATGAGGTAGCTTTGTTCGGGACAGACAAATCTAAGAAGGGGGCAATGTAGTAACTCCAGTGGCGTTAATGTGTTTGTGGCCTACCGACACACACCATTCAGGCCAATCACACAGGTCAACGGATCAACGGCTGATAAACAAGGGAGTGTACTACTAGTGCACGCAAGCATGACCTGTGCTGTGTTCGTGGACTGAAGGCCTTTACGGTCAAGAGACAATGTGTAGAAAGAGTTTGGTCCAGTAAGAGAGTGAGTCTTAAAAATGTAGCTGCACGAGCTAGAGAGACTTGTAGTGTTAGGCAGTTCTGTTGCATTGAAAAGCATTTTGATGTTACTGTAGCCAATTGTATAGTATTGGCTGTTGATGAAGTATTTGTAAATAAATCGCCACCTTGTTACTAGAAAGTCTTGTTCTTAAGTTCTTTGTTAGATGTGTTGTGTTGTTGAGCAGTTGTGACAGAAGGCCAGATAGAGAAGATCGTTACAATAGTTATGTTTTTTAGTGGCCCTCAAAAGGGGAAAAGATTTCTGTTTTCTCAAGGGCTGTCCGTCCGTCCCGTTTAGATCTCTGAAACTAGAAGAGAAAATGAAAATCGGACTATTTTAGATCATTGAAAGTTCTGAACGGCTACTTTTTTTCTTTTCTGAAAGCAAAAAAAAACAAACTAATTTTTTAAATCCCTTATGCAAGCTATTTTTTAAAGAGAAAAAATCGATTTAGTGTGCATTATAAATTAGACCTAATTTAAGACAATTAATAATGTTATAAACTGCATTTTATTGTTATTTATTTCTCTGAATACAAACGTAGAAACTATTCAAGTGACAAAATCTTGAGGCTATTTATTAGGGGAGCCAATCATTTACCGTATTCATAAAACACATACGTAAACGGCTGTAGATTTTGTGGCAAATTTTTCTTTTATATCTGTATCGTTTAATTATGTAAAATCGGTTATATTAAGTACTTTATTTACACACGAACAAATGTTTACTTTTTAAAAAAAAGAGAAATAATCTATTTAGTATGCATTATAAGTTAGACATAATTTAAAACATCTATTAATGTTGTAACATGCAATTTTTTTTTCTGAACTGGAAGTCCATATCATAGGTATTAACAGAAGGACAAGCCTTTACAAAACAATTAGATCAATCATAAGACAATTAGAAGGCAAGGTTCACAAATAACTTTACGTTCACTTTCACCTAACCTTTGATCTGGGGCACTACACAAGATCTGTCAACTTTCTTTCTCCATTCTTAAAAGTCATTTGTATTTGATATAATTTCATTCGGATGTTCTTTCGGAAAATATTGAAGCCTGCCTGGGTGGACCACTTCGGGGGCCGATTTTGAGTTTGTTTGTTTGTTTGTCTTTGTAACCTTGTTTTTTGTTTGGCTTTGTGGGGAGCACGTTCCATGCAATCTGTGACTCCAACCGATCGACCTCCACATTCACTGACCAACCGTGAACCTGTTTCTTTTCGGGACGAAAAGACTAAGGCGGGGGTAGTGTTTTAAGTGTGTAACCTTGCCTTGCACTAGTGCTTGTGGTGCGCCCGAGCGCACTAGTGAACGAGAGACATAAAGAAAGACTGCGATGGATCCAGCTAAAGATAGGAAAGTCTAAACTACTCTAAACCGTCTGTGGCTAGGTTCAGCCCTGCCTTGTACTGTAGAACTGTTTTGGGAGACCTGGAATGACACTAGGGAAGTGTGTCAGTGGTCTGTTCGGTGTTATGGTAGGAAGTAGGACTCGAGAATTTAAGACATAAGACTCATTAGTTCCTGTGATTTATTATAAATACATCCTGTATTATTGTTTCTTATCTGTTCGTCGGAAGTTATTACAATATTAATAAGTTTAAAGTTATTATATTGTTACGACTTGTAGTAACCAACTCAACGGCAAGGAAACAAGGATAAACAGGTTTAATAACACAAATCATCAAACAAGCCGGATATCAACAATCAAACCCCAAAGTCTCTCTTCCTCTCACTTTCCATTCATTTAGTCCCTTATAGTGCGCTGGTGCGCAGCAGCCATAGAGCAACTACAGAACATGGTTATTACATTGCCCCCTTCTTATGTCTGTTCGTCCCGAACTGACTCTGCTGACTCTGTTCCTCTCTCCTCTCCACAATACCGGTACAACCGATCGACATGTACCACCTTGCATTTAGTTCGGGGACCCTTCTGGATGCGGTAAACCACGTCGTTAATTCGTTTCAAAATCCTATAAGGTCCTTCCCAATCCTTTTGTAATTTAGGTGATCTTCCCTTCTTTCTCTTTGGGTTATACAGCCAAACAAGATCATGCTCCACAAAACCAGTACAATTGACCCTTTTATCGTATCTGGTCTTCATAAGGTCACTATTGTCTTTTATCCGACTCCGTGCAAGTGGATGAACCGTCTCGAGTCTCCTTCTAAGATCTATTACGTACTCGCTTGCTGTCGTTTGTTTGTCTCCTGGCAGCCCAAATAAGAGGTCTGCTGGCAGCCGAAGTTCCCGACCAAATAATAATTTGGCTGGTGTATAACCAGTGGTTGCATGAACTGCTCCTCTATAGGACATGAGGAATAGAGGAATGCAGTCATCCCAATCGTTTTGTTGTTCTACAGTCATTTTAGCCAGGTGTTGTATCAACGTACGATTAAAGCGTTCTACCATCCCGTCGCAATGGCGAGGTCGTAACAATATTGTCAAAATTAGTTTATTAAAATTTGTAAACCTCAAAACCAATAGCATCCCTGATCGAAAGATAAAATATTTCCCTGATTTATAAAACAAAATATGAAAATATGAAAAGGATAAGATATTGATTTTATCTTATCTTACGTAATACAGACGTTACTTCAAAAAAGAAGATGATTACGTCCTACGCGTCATGCATTTAGTCATGCATATTAACCAATGACTTAAATTCTGCCAAATCACTGGTTTTCCTGGCTAGCTCAGGCAATCCATTCCATGCTCTAATGGCACTAGGGAACAAAGAGAATTTGTAAAGATTTGATAGCGATAGGGTAGAAGGAGCTTTTGTACAAATTTGTACAAACGTGGGCGGAAATCGTTATTCTCTCATTTGTAAAGATTTGATAGCGATAGGGTAGAAGGAGCTTTTGTACAAATTTGTACAAACGTGGGCGGAAATCGTTATTCTCTCATTTCAATATCCTGTTCTAGTCCGTTCACTAGAAGTGCGCAACTGTGCACTAGCCTGGATGGCGGTGCGCATTACAGAGTCATTACAATACTATAACATTATTTTGTGTATACATGAATTTTATATTTTGATCAATATTAAAATTAATCCTTTTGTTTGGGATGTGGGGGGGGGATGCAGGAGTACTCTGTGTTACAAAACTTATAAAAGGCAGTGGCGTAGATAGGGTGGAGGAGGAGTGTGGAGAATTTGAGAATCCCCCCGGGTCCCCACTTGAGGGAAGGCCCCCAAATGAGTGTTTTTTTGCATTAGAAATTAATAATTACGCAAAAAGTAGGGGCCTTAAGGACAGCTTAAACCCCCAAATAGAAATTACATGATTTAATAATAAAAAATGCTTTTTTATTGTGTGTAGGCATGCAAATAAGAATAAAATAAACATTTTTTCTTTATATCTTATCAACTTTTTTAGAAAAAAATTATTTTGGGGCTATTTTTAGCTAAAATGATGAAAAAATTGTTAATTTTCATGTCAAGATTTCTTGAAAACTACTGGATCAAGTTTAATAAAACTTCAGCTATTTATTATTTAATACTAGTAGAAGATTGTGAAGCAGAATTAACCATATTCATTGAATAGATAAAAAGTTACAACTTTTAACATAGTCACGCCCCATAATTTCATGTTTTTATAGGCGGTTAGGCAAAGAATGAAATTTATAACTCTAAAATTTTTCAACCGTTTGTATTTATTCTGCTTCATTTTCATACTTGTATATATAATATTATTTGTACCAAATTTCAAGGCAATATATTCATAAATAAAATTTTTATCACGCCATCTCTGAACAAAAAAACAAGAAAATGGCTAATATGAAAAAAAAAATAATTTCGATATAAAAATATGTATAATATATATAAAATTACAAAATATAAATTAATTATTTTAAAACCTTCCACTTTGAATTTCGACATGCTGTATGCACCAAATTTTACAGAAATGAATGCTGTGTAATATTCAGCTATAAAAAAAAAAGCATAAATTTTGACCCATAGGGGGGTTTAAGCTGTCCTTAAAAAGGTCGAGCATCCCGGGCCTCCAAACAATATGTCATTCCTAGCTACGCCCCTGATTAAAGGGATACACTTAGTTCAAAGTAGATGATGGATCCTGAATTTAACGGCACTTAACTCTAGCTGCACTAATCTTGTTCAAAACAAAAATATGAGTTATCTCCTGTTCAATGATCGATTAGTCTTTGTCAAACATTTGAAAATCGCTATATCTATCTACTATTCAGCCTCTGTTCCATCAAAGGATTTATAGATGTGTAAAAACGGTCATTTTCGTATTTTAAACCAGGCCGCCTCAAGAAAGTGTAAAGCCCGTCATTATTACAAGTTTAAGAGTCAATTTGATTTTTGTAAATGTAGTTGCAGAATTAACTTAAAAAGTCATAAAATAAAAGCCCATAGACATAATAAATACAGACTGGCCAATAAGAGAGTTTTATGAAAGGAAAATTTGTGAATTGCAATTGTGTGTACTTTATTTTATGTCTATAAATTTTGTTTAATCTCTAGGACTGAAGATCAATCAATTTTTAAATTTTTCATAATTCGGAAATCCGAAATACAATAGATATACATGTTTTCAAGTTACATGAAGTTATTTCCTTTTTCCAGTCTATATTTATTTATGTCTATGTAAAAGACATACAACAAACTATTTAACGAAAGAATCTTTTATGAGCTCATGTTTACTCAAGCTGTACAATTTGACAGCAGGTTAATATAACACGAATTCAGTAGAACACAGAACCAAACAAATAACATTGACAAAGAGAAGTGATATCAATTATCATCAGTTCAATAATAAGTATTTCAACATGTTCTGTGTGCGTCAGACTTTCGTCTCCTTCCGTGCTGACCCATACCCAGCCAGCATAGGGTTTGTTTTGTTTTTAGCTGGGACGTCCTCGTGAAGGGAATCCTCTAACCCAATGAAAGCCAGACTTAATCCATTCCTGGTCTCTGAATCCAGCTGCCGTCTCACCAGCGGTCGACTCAGATCGATAACCTGAGATTCGGGGGCCTCTCCCATGCAATACTCCCCAAAGCTGGAAGACTTGCCCCCGTCTGAACACAAATCCTCCTCCTCGTCATAGGCGTATCCCCATCGGTTGCCAAAGTTTTCGAGTTCATCCATATTCAGCAGATCATTATCCACGGAATCGAGCTCGTCGTAATCAGAAGGTTTGCTCAAGGGTTTACATTTAGTGGGCACTACAGCGCAATCAGTAGTACTAAACACACTTTTGGGGCTCCCTGGCCCAAAGAAAGTTTCTTTTGGAAGTAAATTGGATTTCTCATGGACGCAACCAACGTTCTCGTGTTTAGAAAAACTTCTAAGAAAGTATTTCAGATTCTTAAAAAGACCAGACTCTTCTGTTATCATAGTTATGTTGGTCAAAAGGCGCATCATTTCTTCCTCATCTCCGTTAGCAGATTTGGACACAGAGTTCAGAATCGACTTTGCGTTATGGCAGAGCTCTTCTTTGAGCTTGCCGTTGTGGCAGAGATCTTCTTTGAGTTTGCCGTTAGGGAGGACACGCTCTTCCTTGATTTTGCCGTTACTGTTGTAGTGGGAGAATCCGTTGGGGTAGTTTTTAGAGGAACTGTGGTTAGTGACAGCGTCCTCTTCATCCACCTCGTTGGCAATGGAGAGCGTGCAGGAGAGGAGAGAAGTTCTCTCTGATAAAAAGTCGCTAAAGTCTTTGTGCGTGCCGTCGAAGGTCGGCCCTTGTTTGTCGCTGGAGCCGCTGTTTTTAACTCTTGGGCTTTCTCCCACGATGGACGCTTTGGCTCTCGGGCTGTCCCCGGAGTTGATACTCGAGAACATGTTGTTGGTGCCTCTCATGCTCGTAGAGTAGTTCAGAAGGGACTGGCTCTCGGCCTCGCTGTCAAGATTGGACAGACCGTCCAGCGTGTCCATGTCGTTGCTGTTGCTGAAAGCCCCGAGAGGTGGCATGTTGGCGAGAAGTTCAGAGACTTCCAAGGAGCATGAAGACACGATGGCCTGGTCCTCGTATTTGTTGCCTCTCATCACGATCTCCTCGCTGCTCCCCCAGTGTTGGGACAGGGGCTGCAGATTGAGAGGTTTAATGGCGTCTTCCGAGTCTCTCTCCGAATCACATTCCATTATCGGAAAAAATATGCTATTATCCCTCTCCAAAAGATAGCACCTCTTACTACTGCTACTTGAGACGCCGCCCATGTTACTGGACGAGCTCGGACCCGCATTGTTGTACACTCTTATCTCCACCGTTTCTTGTCTGCTAGGGGCGCTATTTCCTAGTTCCCCTTTCCCGTCGCCCCAGTCGATGGTCGGAGCCCCTTCAGTCACGCACTTGGAACACAACTGCTTGTTGCAAAATTTTTTCCCGAAAAACCCTTTCTTGCAGAATTGATTTTTGGCACTTAGAAATGTGAAGCTTTCTTTGGCGTGTTTGTCGTCCTGCTCGTCAGATTCTAGTAACAGCCTGTTAAAAGTGTTGCCATTTCTGGTGATGGTGTTGCCCTCTGACTTCGTTTTCCGCCTGCCTCTCGACGGTATAGGCGTGTTAACCCTCTCCTCCCGGATATCCTGCCCATCGCTTTCAGCAGATCTGCCCCTGCCAAAAATCCTTTTCATGAACTGCCGGTTCTTGTACTGGGCGGAGCGAAATTTATCACGTGATACAAATTCGTTGTAGTAGTTTCTCAGACTGGCCTCTTCCCGCTCTCTCCTGATGTATTTGACCATCAGAACAACGATGCTGAAAGCGTAGAACATAAGGACGATAACAATGTACAGAAGAGCGTCGAGAGAGCCAGGCAGCTTGACGGCAGCAGGGGTCTGCGAGGACAGCGCCTCCCCGCAAGGTTTGTCGGAGATTTCATTGGAGGGCCCCACTGTCGTGTTCGAAGGCTTATCAGTTACATGGTCGTCAGGATTTATCAGTGAGAGATACACAGATGTGCTGTTGGCCAGCCATTCGCTGGTATTCATTGTGAAGTTAAAATTTTGAAAAAATGTGGCCAGATTTTTAAATAAACGTAATTCAAAATAATAATGAAGAAGAATGAAATTTGTTTTCAAAGCATTCAAAATAACATTATTTGATTTTATCTTCTACATTCCTACTTGTTGTACCACATTCTTTCGTTTCTTTTCTTATTTCGTTAAGCCACTTCTCCAGCCGTTAGCAAATTAGGTTTAGAAATATAATCTTCAGCAAGCAAGTCACGTGCAAGGATAATCCACTTGCAGGAACTTCTCTCCCCAGGACATAGTGTTGGGCTCTACCTAAGAGTTGTCGCACTTGTTTCGCCCAGTGCGTGTAGATCCGTCATGGTTCTTTGGCATTTGTCCCATTCATTTGTCACACAACTTGTGGAGAGAAAAAAAAAGCCAGATTCGATTACGTTGCCATGGGCAACCAACTCCATGGATATTCTGTGCACTTTCTTTCCTTTTCTTTTTAATCTCTTGACCTGAGGACAGAAAAGAAAAAAAAATATGAATGGAGCACAAAATACACTAGATTTAGGATTTTTTGAATAGTTTATAGGAGAAAGTTTCGTAAATATCTACGATAGATTTGTGTGTACTTTATTTTTGTACCCACGTTTTAATGACGCAATTGCAAGACGTTGAAGACAAAAAAAAAAGTACGTGATAGAGAAAGAAAATCTTTAGACAACATGGGTGCTTCATTTTAAACTAAATTATAATTGCAAATACCACTGACTGATTGATTGATTTATGTATCAAGAGATATCAGCACCGATTTCGTACACAGGTTCCTTTTATTAGGTGTTTGCTATAAAACAGTTTCGGCATATTCGAATCCTGAACACTGACCTGCAACGTCACAACCAGTGGGCAGTTTAGACCAATAGCTCGTCGCCACCTGTACCACAGGTTATGACGTTGCAGGTCAGCATTGAGGCCTTCTGTAACGAATGGTCTCGCCAGAAAGCCGCAATGGACCTCATTCACCAATCGTAAACAAACAACATTAGTCACGTGATAATAATGATAAAACAACGAAAAAAAAACTTTCACGTGATAGCCATTGTGTATTAACTCTTTCTCTCTGAATTGACGATACCACGTTATTTCCACCAGAATATGGTAAATAATTACGGACAGAAAGAGTTAAAAATCAGATCGTAATTTGTATAGAAGAGATAAAGAATCAAGTGGCTAAATGGTAGGCAAGTTCGGCCACCTGTACGTTACCCTGACGCAGATAATTAGATACATGTATACCTTTTTATTATTATGCATTTTTTATATAATTAATGTTTATTTGTAAACATAAACTTTTCACACATGTTTACAAATTTTATAATTTATATAGTTACTACTGATAATATTATTAATTCGGCATTCTATTGTGTTTAACACGTATTCAGTTTACTAATTTATGTTTAAAGTAAGACACAGAAATCATTTGTATAATTTAACAACAACTGAAAGCTTTCAAGGAGGGAGATGTGATGGTAAGTGTATGTGTATGTGTTTTTTGAGTGGCTAGTTGCGCAGTGTGTGTGTGCCTGTGTATGAAATGACCAGTTGACCTTCGGTGTACATGGTTGACTGAACAAGAGGGTGTCAGGACTGTGTGTAAAAGGAGGTCATTGGGAGGACAAGTCGCTGGGGTAAAGAAGATGAAGAGAGACTAATAAAATCATTGTGTCAATGGACCTCATTCGCTAATTGTAAACAAACACATTTAGCCACGTCATAATAATGATAAAATAGTGAAAAATACGTATCACGTGACAGCCTTACGTATTGTGTAATTTGTATAGAACATATAAAGAAAATGCCTGGTCGAGCGGTTTGCGCGCTGGACTGTCGTATCGATTTACCGATGGTCCCGGGTTCAAACCCTGCCCGCTCCCATCCCCCGTCGTCCTGCGGGAGGTAACTATCTTCAACTCTGAAGGAATTTCCGAAACATGTAAAACATTTTACAAAACAAACAAACATTTTACATTTACGTTTGCTGAATGAGGTTAATTGAGACTCATGCTGTTTTAGTGTGTCTATTACATATCTGGGAAAACGTTTTCCGCGCTGCCTTTAGGGTGCTCAGTAAACACTACTCTGCTCGAGTTGGGTGTCGAACAGAAATGCCCCCATCATAGGTAGCCAAGTTCTATCGTACTCAGCCTCTTGACCACGCTTCCCATAGTACCGGTAATAACATCAGCAGAACCTGGCCAATGTGATCTGCTAACCACTGTAAAAAAAAAACAACAAACAAACAACTTAAACTGTATGGCTATATCAAGAGGTTCTTTGGGCTGTCAAAGAGGCTAAGACCATCCTGCAGGGAACAGTACCAGGAAAAAGCTACGGGAAGACAACATGAAAGAATGGACGGGCCTGTCAATGAAAGAGCTTCTAGTCAAGGAAAGAGGAATGGAGAAAAATGTGGACAGATCATGCTTGGTACCCCAGTGTCTTATTAGGCAATGTCACTAAGGGATTAGTTGAAGCAGTAACAAAACATGTTAGTTGTGGGAAGCGTGGTCGAGAGGCTAAGTGCGGCTTGAGCTTGGCTTGCTTGACTACCTAGAAGGGGGCTCGAGGTTCGACACCCGACTCGGGCAGAGTTGTGTTTACTGAGCGCCCAAAGGCAGCACGGGAACCAACTCCTAGATACCCCCTCCCCCCCCCACTGGTCCACAAATGAGATTGGACCAAAGCGCTCTGAACATGCTATAAGCATGAAAGTAGCGCTATATAAAAGCTATAATAATAATAATAATATAATAATAATAGTTCTTTGTGCGTGGTATGCACACTTTGTTTTTTTCAAATAAAACCATAAATAAACTAAAATGCCAAAACAATAATGTTTATTTATTAATATCGATAACTTTTGTAGTTATTGTTTCTGCCATGGATTCATTGCTAACCATGGCCGTGAAATTGAACATACATCAAATGAGATTAAAATCGAAAGCCTTGATACTATTTTTGTTGACATTATTAACTTGTCGCTCGAGTTATTGCCCCTGTAACTCTTTTTTTTTAATCTCCAGGAAAATTTCCCCTCCCCCCCCGACTTCATCAAAAAGAACATTAGATAATTTTTAAAAAAAATAAATCTGTATAGTTAATTCTCTACGACCTGATCATGATTTAACGCCACTATTTAAATATATTCCCCTGTGTTGAAACTCACCCGTTTCTGACTCTCCAGTTTACACTAACAGCAAAATCTATAATCTTTATGGTGAACATGTTTGGGAATAATGGAAAAATTCAAAAGGCAGGTCAGGGTATCGCTAATGAAAGACAATCAAGAACAAGTGCAAACAATTTTGGCAGATTTTTTTAAAAAGCAGCCTTCCGACAACTCAAGAAAATGATTTCATTTTAGGCAACTAGATATGGCTCTTGTCTCGGAAGATGAGCCACTGGTTTTAGTTTCTTCTTGAGACGGGACAGAATCTGGTGTGGCTTATCAAACCAGTTCTGAAGCGGCAAAGTTTGCCACAGTTCGTGTATGTGGTAAATATTGACTTGTTGTTTTAGCCGCTTTGCAACATCAACAGTTTCCTCTTTGGTGCGCATTCCTGGGCCAAAGATAAAGTGGGCATGGGTGGCCCATGTAACATGATCCCTCTCTCAACCTAGATGATGTAATGCAAAGGAAGGCTTTGCGTTATGTTTAGCACCAACTCAGTTGCAGAAATTGCCGGAGGAAATGTCATAATTCATACTCTCAACGCCCAAGGGGCTTCACTCCTGATTTTTCCTCGAGGTTGTCTCCTGAAGCCTCAGTACCGCAAGGCAGCGGGGGTTTGAATTCAGACAACACCTGGCGCCACAAAACCGAAGGTTACGTGCAGACGGATCTCGTCAGCCTAGTAAGGTAGTTCATCTAGGAGAGGGATACACTAGAGCCTAGGGCATCCAATTATCTAAGGCTGGCCCTGATAGATGGAACCATAAAGAGAGAGAAAGATCGAATAATGCGTGGATGTCAGGATGGATTTAAGTCGTAAGTGGATTGAAAGATCGAGGGATGAATAGATTGATGATCGCTAGCTAATCGTAGTGTCAGTTAATATAGACTAGAGCTATGGATGGATGGATGGATGGATGGATGGATAAATGGATGGATAATGGATGGATGGATGGATGGATGGATGGATGGATGGATAGATAAATGGATGGATGGATGGATGAATGGATGGATGGATAAATGGATGGATAAACAGACAGATAAATAAATGGGGTATTGTGCAACAACCAACATGTTTTCATTCCATTGTGCCACAAGATAATGGATTGGGTTGCCTGAATCAGCCAGGAAAACTAATGACTTAGCATTACTACATTGACACATGAATTTCATAGGAATTAATAATCTTCTTTTTTGAAGTTACGTCTGTAATCTATAAGATAATATTAGATTAAATTCACTTTATATTCAGTTGAAGTTCTTCACGTTTAACCAAATATTTTGTTCTCTTGTTTCCAAGCCCTAGCCTCTTTTTGCTGACTCCACTAATGGATGCTCCCTAGTTTTTTTTTCTCTGGTGTTATATACTTATAGTTATGTCTGCCTCTCTCTTGACTATCGACTACATTTTAAAACATGACAGCTCCCAAGCGGATATTCCATTTGGACTAGTCCTTCTTTCTGCGCATGACAAGAGTGTCTATTTCATTAGACTCACAGTAAACAGAACTAGAGCGAGATCTGAAGAAGAATAAACTGTGAATGAACTGGTCTTTTTAAAATTTGATCTTTGTCGACTGAATCTCAATCTTTGTCTTTGTTTGTGACGTGTGCTTTTGTATCTGTCTGCGTCTGTTTGTTATTTGATTTAATGTTTGAGCTGTTTGTAGTTTGTAGATCGGGTTGTCTTTAAATTTAATGTGTGTGTGTTTTTAGTTTTTCAGTCTGTCTGTCTCTTAATTTAATGTGTGTGTGTGTGTCAGTCTGTCTGTCTCTTAATTCAATGTGTGAGTGTGTTTGTAGTCTGTTTGTTGGTCTGTTTGTCTTTAATTTCGTGTGTGTGTGATTTTAGTTTGTATTTCGTTCCTTTTTTTTTAAATTAGTGTGTATGTTTGTAGTTTATATGTCGGTGTGTTTCCACAAAAATTCTGACACGTGGCCTCGGCATTCGTAAATCGGGTCCTGATATTATGAATTTGAACTTTTATTGTGTGTGTGTGTGTGTTCCATGTTTTAACGGCGCTAGGGAAGAGTGAGTACTTATATGTTTCTGTCCTAGTATATAGAACAGAAATGTGCTTTTATTTATATTTATATTTTATTTTATTATCTTTCTGATTAATTTAATGTTGTTTTTTTTTTGGTATTTGTAAATTATGGTTTAGTGTTCTATGTGTTATTGCGACTTTACTTTTTTTTTTCTGCTGAAAATTTTAATGATGTTACTAATGGTGTTACTTTAATCAAATGTGAATATTCGTTTGAAATAAAGATCTATATCTCATAGCTCTATTTTGGGTCTGTTCTAGTTTTCTTAAGTTGAGGGGTCCCAAAACATAGGACGCATATTCAAGGGGAAACAAACAAAGACTCATTGCCGTTTCTATAAATATTTAATCTAAAAAATGCCATTATTAAATTAAACACAGCACTACGACCTCTTTGCTAATTCTACAACTTCCGGTGCGTCCTGTTTCAAGCAGACGTGACCGGCATTCTGTGAAAGTCGACAGATAATCGAATACGTCAGTACCAAAAGTGATTGTAGGCTCTAGTTAGAATCTAAACATTCGTGTAGTCACATTTTATAGCCCTTCAGATGGCACCTGGTGGACCATGACGTAATTCAGATAACAATGCATTTACATATCTGCTTTGTAGACATATTATTTTAAAAAGCAACAGTAACCGCTTGTTTATTTTGAGATATGTCCCTTGTCTTAATAACCGAATCGTTATCCAAGATGGAGTTATATTAAACATATTTAAAGGTAACAGTCCAAACCTAGAGTTTGCAATGCGTAAGACATAAATAACATTTTTGAAATACCGGTATCTTATGCAATGACACAATAAAAAGACGCGTAGAAGTTGGGTTTAATTGGGTTTTTCCGTAGTGACGTGATGGATCATGAAAAAATAAGAACAGAAATAGAGACCCAACGGACAGGGTGACGACCAGAGAGACAGGATTATAGATTAGACACGACACTGAGTCCTTTATTTAATAAAGTTATTGTTCAATACACTCTCAAGACTTATTCATTATCTACTTTACTTGGTTCTGTTGAATGCGTCAAGTCCGAACTCGCAGATAACATTGATCTACACACAGTTATTAGCGTGATCTACCAACATCATCAACATATAGACATTAAACACTCATTAACCCTTATCAATAGGCCCTATATCTTGTTAGGACAGACAAACACATACACACACACATACTATATAGATCCATTCAAGTTTTAAATCTTGCTTCTATGTAAGTCTACAGTTCCTCGTTTAAGTAACTAAACACCTCCGCTAAGTAAATACGAGAATTTTGGCTATGTGGTGGGTGCCTTGGGGTGTCCTTCGTTGGCAGGTTCAAAGTGGATCCAAGAAGTTCCCTGCTGCGTAGCAAGAATTTACAATTTTTTAAAATTCTAATCTTACTCTCAAATAAAAATGGCTTCAAATCTTTGTGCCAAACTACGTCAAGTTAGATAACCGCTAACCCTAAAATAAACACTGATACAAATTGGTTTTTAAAATTCTTTATTCTTGAAAAATCTTCACATTTCATTTCAGCCCGATGAAAAAATTAGACAACATAATGACAACATAATGATGCCGAAAATAAATAAAGCAAGGCAATACATTTAAGGATGACAGTAAAATGACAAGCCTGTATTGATTCGTTGCTCAAACTGCCCGAGCGACCTATAATTCAAGTTTTTACCTCATTTTAACGTCTTAGTAACAGAGATCAACAATATGATCATGTGATGGGTTATATAAAAAAAACATCCGTCAGGACCAAAAACGAAACTTTGCTCGCAAGGAAGTTTTCAGTTTCTCTACTAGACAGGGGCGGACTGGCTATATGGGCATTTGGGCAAATGCCCGGTGGGCCGGTACCCAAATGGGCCGGTAGGGCCACCGAAAGGGCCGCATTGATACCACCTTGTATTCAATTGTTAACTGTTTTATAATATTCTCTATTCTGAACGTCGTGTTTAAAATAAGTGTCTCTGCAGTGTCTGCAGTGTAATACTAATCTGATGTAACAAATTTTCCGAAATAATGTAATTGCCTACATCCGTGGACAGTGCTACTAGTAAGCTTTATCTTTTTATGGCCTACTAAGTGATTAAAAAGCAACATACGGTCTATATTTCAAATAAATACACATTTATGTACGTAAACAGGTATTGATATTCCAAACGTAACGTAATGATTTTGAGGTCTCAGGCATGTCTAGAATTGGATGCCCATCATATGATATGCAATTTATGAGCCTGATTGTAGGGCCTATAGAAATGCCAGGGCCGATTTTAACACCCAGTCCGCCCCTGCTACTAGACCATGTCACGTCTTGGTACTTTTAAATTGATCCAACTTTAAATTCAAGAAACGCAATGTGACTTCGGAACCAAAAGTAACGTTCCCCAATAAGACATTTCAGACGACGGAATTGCACTACGACCAACCACCTTTACTTTCCCCAACTAATGTCAGGTACCCATTAGAGTTTTGTGGAATCAGGGGGAATCCCAGGAACCCCGAAGTTCAAAATCATTGTCGTCACCGCCTGACCCTTTGTTTTATAAGTCAAACACCTACCACTCGGCCTCCTCATATTCAATTGTAGTCGTATATTCCCCCCTCCCGCCCCCCTTTTTTTTTCAGTTGTTTTTTTATCCTACATTAAAAAGCTAAAGGTTTATTTGGGGCTAAGCTTTGAGGATCATCAAGTGTTAGCTCTAGATTCGTTGTTTTTTTTTTCAACAAAGAGATTTGCTGGAACTAAAAGCCATTGTAAAAACACATTGAAGAAACTTTAATCAGAGACAGTTTTGATTGAGTGTGACGAGCTGAATCTACTTAGATAATATCTTAAATTTCAGTACAATATCCCTTTTGAGATACAATACTTTCAGAAATAATAGTTTTCTATTTTTATTTTTTGAAGTTACTTATTCTAAAATTTATGTTGTTTGTGTACTGTGTTGGGGGTGGTGGCTGCCCGTCGGGAATGCGCTCTGACTGTCGATGGTTCTATAGATCTATACACTGGTCAATCTTCTTTTGTCTAACGTATTGTAATGACTCTGACTTGCGCACCATCATTCAGGCTAGTGCACAGGTGCGCACTTCTAGTGAACGGACTAAAACAGGATATTGACATTGTGAGAATAACGACTTCCGCCCACGTTGAGAGTCAAGATGAAGAGACAGTACTAATTGAAGATGTTGTTTTGTGTTACTGTGATGTCGTGTAAACAAACATCTATGTCTCGTTGAGTTGCCTTTCCTTTAAGTTATTACAGTATTGTTGTGCTTTATAAATTGCTGAGCAGCTTTAAATTTAAACTGGGGTCACATTGTGTTGATCAACAAAAGACTATTGTTTTTTTTTTTTACATGTTTTGCGTGTTCATTCTGAAATGAATATTACGTCCTAGCCCGCACCTCTCGCAGTAGGCTTAATCTTGGAACCATTGTTTTGTTCTTTCTATTTGGTTGCCGTTGTCAAATTTGGTATTTTACCAGACTCACTTGGAGAGTTTAGCTATTCTTTTTATCCGATTAGTGTCTAAGTCTAGGTTGCTGGCGATTGTTGATCCCAAATAGGTGGATTCCTGTACCACTGAAAGGATGTGATTTCCAATATGTACAGCGGGTATTTCTGCCACGTCTTGTGCCAGGATTTCAGTCTTGGAGAGGCTTATTGTACGGCTAAACTCTTGACAAGCAGCTGCGAATGAGATACGAGTGCCGCATCGTCGGTGAACAGCAGTTCCCTAATCAGGATTCGCCCTTTCTTCGTTTTGGCTTTAAGGCGTGTCAGGTTAAATAGCTTTCCATCGGATCTACTGTGGCTAAATACTCCATCTTCCAGGGATTAAAAAGCGCTGGTGAGTACAACTGAAAAGAAGATGCCGAATAGTGTTGGAGCCATAACACATCCTTGCTGAATTTCGCTCTTGATGGAGAATCGCTTAGAGGCGGAACTGTGAAACTGTACGGTACCCTGCATATTTTTATGAAAAGCTGACACTAGTTTCCTTAGCTTGTTTGGACAGCCAATTCAAACAGGCCGGTTCTGCTGACGCCCATGGTCAAGTCAATAAATGCTATAATGAGGGTCTGCTTTTGTTCTCTGCTTTTCTCCTTTATCTGCTGCAAAGATAAATTTATATCTCTTCTGGATCTACTCAGCCAAAAGCCACACTGAAACTCTGGATAAACTCGTTCTGCCAAGATCTACACCGGTTTCAGTATTACTCTAGCAATAAGCCTTTCCAACTATGCTCAAAAGTGAAATGCCAATATAAATGTAACAATTGGAGCGGTCACCTTTTTTTTGTAAATTGTTACTGTGTTTGAATCTTTTAATTCCTGGGGGACCATTCAGTAACTGATCTGAGAGCATCCGTTGTCTTTCGAGACGGAGCCATATTTTATTTACAGATAAGGTTAAGCCTAGTGCATCCTTTTTAAACTGACACGTGAATTAAGCAGCCATTGCTGTTTGACACATCTCTTTATTTAATCGATGCTCTCTCTCCTCTCTCTTCCCTCTCCCTCCCTCTCACTCTCTCCCCCTTCCGTTTATAACTTAAAAACCTCACCCTGTAAACCTTTGTTTCGCCCCCCCCCAACCACAAGTCAAGGGCGATTTCCCAGAATCCATAGAATACAAATGTGATTTCCTGATATTGATGCTTCCCCGACAAAAAGGTTCTAGATTCTAGAAGTTATACAAAGAGATAATTTGATCACCACAACTTTAGCTATTTTCTCCAAAAAAAAAAGAGTACTATTGTCGCAGACGTGAAAAGTAATACACCGAAAGGTCAAAGGTCGTCTAACAATTATTCTCTCTCCCGAATGTGACGGGTTTATAATCAAATTATGACAGAGTAAACATACAATTTCTGGGAGTATTTTCATGCTATGTATTCAGTTGAACTCATACCCAACAAAAATTAATTCTGACGCGTGTACACCCATCTAGTTACTGACATTAGCGACTACAAATAGTATCACTAGAAAGTCACGTTTCAATCCGATATTAATAATTATTAAATCACACCACATTCCTGCAAGCTCTTTCGCTAATTACTTTTTTTTTTTTAAATCATAGAACCTAATGTTTTTTTCAGTGTTTATCCATACAGGGCCAGCCCTAGATGATTGGAGGTACTAGGCGAAGTGAAATTAAATGGCCCCAAATGAAATTAAGGATAAAAAAAAATAAACAGCTAGAAACTATAATTTTGCAATTTATTAATAAAAAAAAACAACCTGCCCGTTTATATCTAGATCGACGAATAACTGAAATTCATCTATCTCAATTTCCGTAGTAGAGACAGAAATAGACTAGTAAACATAGTCCCAGGTACCCTCAATCAAATAGTCAAAGTGAGGTGTATGTTGGTATCGTAAAGCAGATATTCAACAAAGCATACAAAAGTGGGAAAGATCCATATCTCGCTATGCTCGAGTATAGAAATACTCCAATAAGTGGACTGCCGTATTCACCATCACAACTGCTGATGAGTAGAAGACTCAGGGACATAATTCCAACTGATCCCAAACTATTTGAACCATCGATAGCTGAAAATGCAGAGAGATTACTCAACGAACGACAGATGAAAAGCAAAGTAAAATACGATGCAAAAGCAAGACTACCTAAAGATTATTCTGTCGGAGAGAAGGTGAGAGTGCGTCTAGGACAAACATGGCAGAAAGCTGTCGTCATTAAGAAACATCCATCACCCAGATCTTATATCATAAAGACAAATGATGGAAAAACCTACAGAAGAAACCAACGGTTTTTAAACAAGAGTTTTGATGAAGACATCTCTGGGTACTATGATACTGACGAAGACAATGAACAACAAACTGTTAGAACAACCGAAACAGACAGTTATAGACCAACGTCTAGAGAACTTGTCGTGCCAGTCAAAACAACCAGAAGTGGCCGAGTTGTTAAGATTCCTTGTAGATATCAGTAGGCCCTATTAAGAACTTTAAAAGGAAGGATGTGCTAATATAAAATATATTACGTCATTGTTTATTGTTTATGTTTTTGAGTGAACGTAAAAGATAGAGCGGAAATAAAAGAGTTCTCCATGTCTACCTTAATGAAGACAGTCTCGTTATATTATTTATTGTTACTTTGTAATGTCTACAGTAGTTTATTAATCTGTGACAACAGAACAGTTAGACTAGTAGACATAGAGTCATAGTAGAGACAGAGTTAGACTAGTAGACATAGAGTCATAGTAGAGACAGAGTTAGACTAGTAGACACAGAGTCATAGTAGAGACAGAGTTAGACTAGTAAACATAGAGTCATAGTAGAGACAGAGTTAGACTAGTAAACATAGAGTCATAGAAGAGACAGAGTTAGACTAGTAAACATAGAGTCATAGTAGAGACAGAGTTAGACTAGTAAACATAGAGTCATAGTAGAGACAGAGTTAGACTAGTAAACATAGAGTCATAGAAGAGACAGAGTTAGACTAGTAGACATAGAGTCATAGTAGAGACAGAGTTAGACTAATAAACATAGAGTCATAGAAGAGACAGTGTTAGACTAATAAACATAGAGTCATAGTAGAGACAGAGTTAGACTAA
>JADKLZ010000130.1:36982423-37010061 GCA_021533235.1 Biomphalaria straminea | reverse complement strand
TTGTTACAACTTCTTATAATAATTTGTATAATCATGTTTTTACCTGGCTCAGCAAAATTTCTTAAGGGATCATCTCCCATTACCCATCCATTGCAAGCCATAATATGACTTGGTTCTTCATAGGACAACTTCTCTTCCTTCTCTACACTGCCTTCATGTGCTTTGGGAATGATGAAATACCTGAAGAAGAGACGTTCAGCATCAGCTCAACAAGTAAGATATAGGGAGACAAAACAGACGCTACAGAAATATTGAGATGAACATTTCCATAGGAATTGGGTGAGTAAGACAGCACAGTAAAGTGAGGACCAGGAGCTCTCCCTTACTGGAAACAGTTTTCATTGTGTAAACCACATTTTCATCTTATCTCATAAATTACAGATGTTACTTAAAAACAGAAAATGTAGTCATGCCTGTTAATCAATGACTTAAATTTTGCCAAGTCGTCGGTTTTCCTGGCTGATTCAGGCAATCATTTCCATGCTCTTATAGCACTAGAAAAGAAAGAGTATTTGTCCACATTCTTCAATAGCATATGGAACAGGAAAATGTCCATCTTCTCCAAATGAACTCAAGAGCTATTGCAGACGAGTCAGAAATTGGCCTAACCAAACCACGCCCTAAACTTAACCGAAGCTTAACTGACTTTTAAAAGCTAAATGCCCATCCCATGACAGCATATTCCAAGGCATAGAAAATAATATTCTCTTCTTTTGATGGATGGCAAGAGCTTCAAAGTGATATTGTCATTAACATGGGATACAACGAAATAAAACAAAATAAATTTCATAGAATAATTTTCTGATGTCTTTCAAAACAAGTGGGACTATATTTAGATTAACACTAAAATTGGCTACATTATTGTCCATCTAAAAAAAATAATAATAATAAGGAAAATAACAAACTTGTAATCATTTCATAAGGTAAAAAATAATTTACAAAAACATGCTCACCCATGCATCAGTGGTTCTTTTTCTGTGACTTGAGAGATCTTGGGGCCAGCAGGGTTGACAAAGCGCCACCTAGCATTGGCGATGAAGTTTCCTATGGCACATTTGATGTGGTCCTGCACCTCTCTCTCTTTGTTGACATTAAGCATGATCAAGTGTTCAGTCAGAGCCTCGCAGCACTTAGAAATTCTATCAGCTCTAGAGAACACTCCAGGCCTAAGGTGAAAACAAAAATTCTTCAAGTTGGTTTTGCACTTTTTTTGTCATGACTCAAAACATAATTCCTGTTAGTGCTATTAAGCTGTTTCTAATACATTAGCTTGTACTTTATTTTTTATACACATATGTCTACACATTAATGGCTTTGAAAAATTTTTATTAGTACATAGTTTTGATAAAATTTATTTTTAATTTAAATAAAAAAAGATTTCTTACATAGTACAACGAAGGTTTCATGGTACATATAGCATCTTGTAAAGTGGTAATAAGTCAAAATTGGTTGAAAAAAGATCCTTTCAAAACAAATTAATATCAATCTATAGCCATAAATAAGTGCGGAGAAGCAAGATTGTTGTATCTAT
This sequence comes from Biomphalaria straminea, assembly GCA_021533235.1. Taxonomy (NCBI): domain Eukaryota; kingdom Metazoa; phylum Mollusca; class Gastropoda; family Planorbidae; genus Biomphalaria; species Biomphalaria straminea. The sequence goes on along the minus strand of JADKLZ010000130.1, from coordinate 37,008,530 downwards.
ATTTCTTTGCAAAATATATACTCAAGGGTGTGTTAATATTGAAAGGTTTCCTAATGGAGATGTTTAAACAGCTTTCAAACACAGAATGATAGAGAGAAAACAAAAGGAAGAAGGCAGTCATCTTGGATATTGTTCACATCTGACATGCTGTCACAAATTAATCAGTCCATGCTAGGGGGAAATGTTACTCAGTATCTACCAGAAAGGTAGAGAAAAAGATTTTCAGAGCAGATAGAAGAATGATGAGTTTGTCAAAAAGGCCTACACAGCTTGAAATTCAATCAAAATAAAAAGGCAAAAGTAGGGAATGTTTCTGTCTACCGTATAATGCAATGTTAAAGATTGACGAGAAGATTATTTAGACTAAATTACATGTTTGTGCAGTTTGCTAGGGGTGCATTAGTGTTTAACATGGCTTAGACTTCAAATTGAATTGCCTTTATCTGTTTCTTTGATAGGTTTATAGATTTATAAAAGCAAATAATTGGCTAATAATATTAGAAATATATGAAAATATTACATTTAAAAAAAAATTTTCAGTACAGATATTAAACCTGATACAAAAATAAACAACAACACAGTACAACATACTAAAGGACATGCTTGTTTCTGATCAATTTAAACACCATGAACAAAGCAAGAGAGAATTTGTCACATGGGTTTTAATGGTGTCAAGATCAAATATCAATGTTTCTTCTCTCAGGTAGACAGGATCAGAGATCTAGATCCAATAAATCACTACTGTAGACAATAATGTGGTTGTCACGTAGTTCGGACAAGTGTCCTTGTTTTCTCCCTACTCTGTTTGGTATTACTTGTACGGGGCAAGGGGTGCCTTGTGTGTTTGTTTTGAGTTGTTTAGTCACGTCACAAAGCTGGTAACATTTGTTGGTCAATTGTTGAGGCAGTTCACCCTCTGAATTTGTTCTGAAACGGACGGTGTGTTAGTCCGTAATTAGGCTGTACCATTGTATTGGACTGATAGTTTCTTGGACTTATTCGGTGGAATTGTTTTTGGACCCCTGTTTAGGGTGAGTTACTTTGGGGCTTATACTTTTTATAGTTTGTAGTATAGGGTATGTGCTGTTTAAAGTTTTGTTTATAGTTATGGAATAGAGGTTGAATTTTGTGCCATTTTCGTTTATAGGGTGCCAGTGTTGGATTTGTGGTTACTGCTCTTGATTTCTCAGAAATATATATTACAGTCTCTGGTGTCACTGCCAGTGTCAGTACTGTTACATACCAGTTGGTGCCAGTTACGGATCAGTGAGGTCTAACTTTATTACAGACAATGTTGGCAGTAGTGTGACGTCAGTCGGTCAGCATCTGGTTTTACGTTGGAACCCGTGTGACAAGTAACAGTAGAAAGGTGCTTATGTGTACTTAGGAATACATCTATATCTATCATATAATTTTGTATGTATATATTATGTATTAAATATATATTATCTATTTACTATTCATCATTCTCAGTGTACATATTCATAGATCAAGAATCATACAATTAAATTCATAATTTTTGTTATTTAAATCCTCCACATAGTTGGTTACTCTCTGCACAATTGTGTGTGTGTGTGAATGACTTTGTTTTTTTTCTTGTCAGCTTGAACCTCGGGACCTTAAGTGTGTTCAGCTGTTAATAACACAATTAATAAACCCGACAGTGGTCATAGATTTAATACAGAGTATTTTTTCATATTATTATAGCTTTTATATAGCGCTACTTTCATGCTTATAGCATGCTCAGAGCGCTTTGGTCCAATCTCATTTGTGGACCAGTGGGGGGGAGGGGGTATCTAGGAGTTGGTTTCCAGTGCTGCCTTTAGGCGCTCAGTAAACACAACTCTACCCGAGTCGGGTGTCGAACCTCGAGCCCCTTTCTAGGTAGCCAAGCAAGCCAAGCTCAAGCCGCACTTAGCCTCTCGACCACGCTTCCCACACCATTATGTCACATCATAATCATTAAACTCCTAAGGAGTGGGGGATAGAGAGGTCCAAATTCTCTATTCCTGGATTAGTTTAGTTTTAGGCGCATCGGCACAGTATAGGCCATGTCGTGCCTATTCCTGGACAAATCGCTGTGGTTATGCAGCATAGTGAGGGCACACTGAGAGGACATTTACTTGTGCAGTGTATGAACCAAGGATTCAATGGCTTAAGCGTAATTAGTTTGTTCAAACAGCCTCTATCAAGGGGAGACCCAGTGTCTGAGATTCTTATGTGCTCCCATTAACTTTTTTGGGGACAACACTCAGACCATTTTTCTACTATCTTCTGGGTGGTAGCTTGAAAATGAAAAGTAGCATTTTAAATCTCCTAAATCCAATATATCTCTGGTCATAGATCTAGTTAGTAGTATATTGTATTTATTTTAGGTAGATGGCATCACAGAATGTCTTACTTGAATATGTAGGTAGGAATAAATAAATAGATCTAGTGAATTCTATTTTCTGAGTTTAAAATATCATATAAATTGTCCAAGGTTTTTATCCAAGCAGATGTGGCCTTATGAACATAAAGTTACTTGATTTTTATCAAGCACCAAAATTATTTGATTTTGTAGAAAATTAAGTATGCAAGGATAAAAAAAAAAAGGTTTAAATAAATGACTATCAACTAATCAACTGATATGTTAAATATATGGGGGTGCAAATTGTTTAATCACTATATCTAGTTTGTGCAATGCATCAAAAAAGAGAAGATAATCCCTTTGAAATGACACTGTAACTTGTTCACATCACAAAATACATAAAGTAAAAAAGAAGGGGAAATACTAATTCAACAATACCAATACCAACCTGAACAACAGTAAAAGAATAAAATACAACAAAATAACGAAACAGAAATAAATAAATTGATACAAATCTACATAAGTAGCTCCCATACATGTGAACCCCTTTTTAAAAAGCTACAGCAATTAAATCTTTGAAAGTATATAAGAAAAAAAATGTACAATAAAAATATAAACCAGGGCTACTTTAGCAGGGTCCACATACTAAATGGGAATTACTTGAAGACTTTCCACACACTAAAAGAGAAAGACTACATGTATGCGATGACAAGACTTAAGTGTCTACTTTTAAGCTCCATTTTGGTGCTAATGCAATAAAAAAACAGAAGCTAACATACAGAAAACCTAAAAGTAATAAATATGTCGAAAACTGAACAGAAATGTTTGAATTTCATTTACCCAAAGTCCACTCTTGGGCTGAAAGTAGGTTGGAGTAATCAAAGAGCTGACATTTAAATCTCTTACTATCAAACTAGAAATAGGATCTCTGAGCTGCCATTTAATAGCATTTTATTTATTTCATCTACCAAGTCTTAAGCAAAGCAGAAAACTAAAAGAGATATTTATCTCACTGCAGGGATGTTACTAAATACAGAAATAAATTGTGGGAGAATAATTCTAATATTGATTTAAAAAAAACAACAAAAAAAAACATGAAATAAAATGTATTAAGTTTAATTAAAAGTACAAATCCTGACCATAAATGCAGTACTGTAAATGTATGTAAGTGTGTATAAGTAACTCTATATGCATAGAATAATATAAAATGATAGTAAGGACATAGTGACTTCCCCATTACTATTGCTCCTATTCTGTTAGAAGTATAAGTGATAAAAAAAAATTAATGTGCCTCTTGCAGTCCAAGTGTAATAAAAGATTCAAAGAGTTGCTTTACTACATGCAGAATGACTTGTACTCAGTCACCACCTTCAAACTCTCTGGTAAAACCGAGACCAATCATTATAGAACGCCTGAACACTGGCCTCAGACATCGCAACCTGTGAGCAGTTTAGACCAATAGCTCGTCGCCACATTCACAGATTGTCAAGTTAGACCTGAGACGTGGTCAAGAGCTGCCACATCACAGTCATCAGTGTTCAGGCCTTCAGTAACAATTGGTCTCAGACTAACTCAGAATTGTTGGAGTAAAACAACATCATAGCAAAATGACTGCTACTGACTACTGGTTGTTTCTACAACATTTTTCTGAATTGAACATCTCAAAGAAACCACAACACCCAACATTGAAATAGGCAAAATTTCACTTCTAAAAAAAAAACTTCACAGTCCAAATATTTTTTTAGCTTGACAATTCACAAACATTTAAAATTTCATTCATCAAGCATTGTAGATTCCATTAGCTTTATTCTATGAATAGTTCAGAAATAAAAATATTTCTTTGCAGTATCATTTCTCTGAAACATACAACTGATACGAGCCATTAAAGTCCCACAATCCTCAATTGGAGATACAATAAATTGTACTACGCTAGCTGGAGATACAATTTACTTGCACTAAACTTTCAGGGTAAGATTGCCAATATTTAAAACAACATTTTTACCACACCCATACAATGTACATAGTGCTGTAGCTACACTCATGTTTCCATACTTACCTATCAGTGTTAAAAAGCTTTAAAGCCAAGTTCATGTCAACTGTTGACTTGAACCTATGATAGTTTGGGTCCTGAATGATCTGTAATTGACTACCGGTGTAGTCATCTGGGCTAGGACTGGCTAAAAGTAAAAGTCATTGACTAGCTGGTCAAATCAACAAAAATATTAAGCCATAAAATTAAAAGTTAGGAACATAATTAACATATCAGAAACACCCAATCAATAATTTTACTACAAGGAGTTCATCTAAAGTGTAACTTATGGATCCCAAAGGCAATTTGGGTGGATAAATGTAGAGAAAAAGCTAATAAACTGATATTTAAAGCATACATTTTTTTTGGCTATATATGAAACCTTCAAAGTGAGTATAAAATAAATTTAATTTTATTTATTTAATATAAATTAAAACAGCAGTATTGTAAGAAAGTTCATATCATAGTGTATCATAGTGTTATAAAGCTGGTGATGACACAGATGGGGGTAGTGCTGTGTGTGTTTTTAGATTACGCAAATCGCCCCAGGTCAGAGTTAGATGAGTGGTCAACCCTGATGAGTGACATTACACGCCAGTTCGGCAAGGACCTCTGTGACAAATATTACACACATAAGTCACGGCAGCCAGTTGTCAAGCAACGTTACAGAAGGTCTGTAGAGACCCTATATAAGAGCAAATGTGTTGGAGTCTCGCAATCTGATGTACACACTCTGTGACAGAGGCAAAGTTTTTTGTACAGCCAGTGTTATATTTTTTCCAACTAAGGAGGGGAGAGGGATAGAGAGAGTGAATAAAAAAAAAGGAATGAAAAAATTTTTTTTTAAATTAAAGCTAACATTGTGTTTATGTGTTTGTTATTAGTACATAGAGTTATTCCCCTTGGTAAGAAAGTTCATTTCATAGTGTTGTGTGTAACCTGTGTTATGTAACAGTGTGTCATTAAAGCGTCTGATGTACCCAATGCCTAGCGTTGGCATCTCTTATTGTTCTATAGTGTATTCTTAAGAACATAAGTGTATTATTTAAAGTATCAAAATTTCTTAAAGGTTAATAAACATTGCACTGTTAAGTTGAAAGATGAAATTTAACTATAATACATATTATTATAGCTTTTATATAGTGCTACTTTCATGCTTATAGCATGCTCAGAGCGCTTTGGTCCAATCTCATTTATGTACCAGTGGGGGGAGGGGGTATCTAGGAGTTGGTTTTCCGTGCTGCCTTTGGGTGCTCAGTTAACACAACTCTGCCGAGTCGGGTGTCGAACCTCAAGCCCCCTTCTAGGTAGCCAAGTTAAGCCAAGTTCAAATGCACTTAGCCTCTCGACCACACTTCCCACTACACTAGATTCTAATACACTAGATTTTAACTAGTATGTTTAAGTCTGTTCATATAATAGTGTATATTGAAAAAACATTAGTGGACTAAAAGACACTAATGTTTTAGACAATTATCTTTGTGAAGTTTTTGCTTTAATGTTTTAAATTGTTACTAGGATTTTTTTTGGATTTTTTAAAGAATTAATTTGCAGGAAAAACTTACTTTCAATAGCCTTTTTAAATTCTTTGATAATGTTGTCAACACCAATGCAGAAAAATTCATGAATCCTGTACTGGGGGAAAACTTTGTGATGCAGGGCATGGCCAATGGCCTGTGTGGAAATATAACATAAGATTAAAGACTACACAGTTTAAAAAATAAAACAGATTAAAGACTACACAGTTTAAGAAATAAAACAGATTTAAGACTACACAGTTTAAGAAATAAAGCATCAGATTAAATTCCACACAATAGATTAAAGACTACACAGTTTAAGAAATAAAACACCATATTAAAGACTACACAGTTTAACACTGTCAAGCAATAGAAGCAAAGTGAAATCTTTGTAAATTATAGTTGACTTAGGATGTGTTACAAATTAATTGTAAGCGACAATGTACTTAAAGGAACACTATTTCAGGACTTCAGACAAGCATGGGTGTCAGGCATGAAGAGATCAAATCTCCAGACGTGGAATGAAGATAATTTTATTGGTCCAAAACAAATGCTAATTCTGTTTTACAGTTTACATATGTCCATCTCAGCATTATTACTTTAAGAATAACAATACGGTAGCAAACATGAACAGCATTCACAAACAAAAACCCACATACACACACATACACACAACCAGCAACCACTTTGATTCATATCATTTATTCTTACTAAGATTGAAAAAAAAAATCTTAATACTTTTAAAGCAACTTACACTCAAATGATATTCACTGTTGACTTGAGCTGGGATGCCATCTTTCTCCCACAGACCTTTACTGACCTCCAGGCTAAAGTGTTCAAGTATCCTGTCCACTACATAAGCAGGCCTAAGGTGTGGAGAGTTCTGAAGGTTGAATGCACACTCTGGATGCTGCCACAGCCAAGGGCTGTCTTTAGCTGTATGGTTGTAGACCAAGTCTGAGAGACTCATAACCTGAGGCAAAGACAAAACTTAGGGCCATCCCTTGGATGAAAATGTGTTATGAGTATTCACAAATTTTAATCTTAGCAAAGTTACCGCAACTAGGTCTTAAGTTTCGGAGGCGCGGTGGCTGAGCGGTATAGTGCTTAGCTTCTGAAACGGGGGTCGCCGATTTCTATTCCTGGTGACGACTGAGGATTTTTAATTTCAGGATTTCTGGGCGGCTCTGAGTCCACCCAGCTCTAATGAGTACCTGACATTAGTTGGGTAAAAGTAAAGGCGTTTGGTCTTTGTGCTGGCCACATGACACCCTTGTTAACTGTAGGCCACAGAATCATATAACCTTTACCTCATCTGCCATATAGACCACAAGGTCTGAATGGAGATCTTTACTTTTTAAGTCTTAAATTTTAGAAGATTTTTAAGTTTTACTGTCTAAAAAAAAATAATCAAATGTTGCAACCAAGAGACAGATGTTGTAGCTATGATATACTATTGTGTGTGACACATAGCAATAGTCACAGCCACAGACATTGTACCTTAGCTATAAGTTGTACCTAAGATAATACGTGAGTGACATAAAGGATAAGCTTCAACCCATAATGCACCTCTTCCTCAGCCAAACAGGAACATCTAATTCGATGCTGAAGTCAAAGATCTAGCAACTTTCGGTCAGAGTGTTACGAGGTCAGCTGTCACCGAGAAGCACATAGAAGTCAAATTCATAAAGCGCTGGTTGTGAATGTGTATGTGTGTTCGTATGTGCATGTTGTTCGAATTGTCATCAACATTGTTGTTAGTTACGCTGAGGTTGTCAATTGTAATCAAACTGAATTTCCATTAGTTTGGATCAATAAAATTATCTTATCTTATCTAACAGTTAATTAAGGACAGTGACTCCCAAACTTTTTCGTTAACCTAACACTTTGCACATTCTGAATATAAAGAGAAGCACTTTGTTTATTTTTTTAAGAGAGATTAACTCACAGGGCGTCCTACTAGTTAATTATTCCAGTACTTCATGGAACTCTAAGGTTACGCAGAACACAGTTTAGGAAACACTGCTTTAAGACATGTACTTTAAGCTGGTAACTACAGTGGTGATAACGTCCCCTATACTAACCTTCCAGTTTTTGTTCATGTAGTCCACCAACTTCTCCAGGTCTGAGTAATCATGCTGTTTTGTATCTCCTTTGCTATAGACTGGGCTAAACTTTAGCTGATCTCGAATGGAGTAGGCGGAGTTAGAGATACCAAGCTCTTGGACTGGAGTGAAGTGAACCATGTTATAGCCACTTTCATAAGCTACCTGCAGGAATGGTTTACATATACCATTAAATCAGCAAGCAGAAGCAATAAAAAAAGCTGTGAAATCTTTTGATATTTTATTAGATATTTTTTTTTGGTCAACATTATTATTTTATTTTTACAATCTAATCTATGCATTCTAAACTCACAAAAGTACAAGGTACAGTTTGTGTTCATTTTAATTTTGTTGGTTGATTTGTTTGTCTTGATGTGTGCTTAAGACGTTGTGTTACATCCAAACTAATGAAAAGTGATGCTTCATTGTTTGTATCATTTAATTATTTTCACTACAATATATATTTCAAAATCTCATAATATTATTTTTTTTCTGATTAAAACCAACCAATTCTAAACTTGCTGATAAGTATAATAAAAAGTTTATATGATTAAAAAACACATGTTCACCTGTAGCCTAGGAATCCAATCTTTAAACGGCCCTAACAGTTTGGTGATGACACTCTGACAGACAATAGCATCCATGTTGATCTCTTCATCACCAGCTGTCAAGGTCGGGTCAACAAGGAAATAGCCTGAACCATTGCTAGCCTCCTGCTTCACTCTGAAACAAAAAGTAGCCAAGAAATGTTCTAGTCTGAACATATAAAGTTTGTAGTGGGAAGCGTGGTCGTGAGGCTTAGTGGGCTTGAACTTAGATTGGCTACCTAGAAGGGGGCTCAATTCTACACCCGACTTAGGCAGAGTAGTGTTTACTAAGCGCCTAAAGGCAGCACGGAAAACCAACTCCTAGATACCCCCTCCCCCCACTGGTCCACAAATGAGATTGGACCAAAGCGCTCGAAGCATGCTACAAGCATGAAAGTAGCGCTATATAAAAGCTATAATAACAAAGTGGTTAGTAACAAATTAAGAGATGGGTATATTATTCTTGGAGGCTGAGCAGTAAAGCTTTTTGCTTCTGAACTGTAGGTCCTGGGGGCAAAGTCTGGTGAAGACTGGGATTTTTAATTTTAGGATCTTTAGGCACCTCTGAGTCATCTCGTTAACCATGGGCTGCAGAAACAGCTGACCTTTACATCATCTGCCCTATAGATTGCAAGATCAAAAAGGGGAGCTTTACTTTTTTTTTTATTATTATTCATCACTGTTATTTGAATAGTCTGAGAGAATTCAACCACATCCCTGCTTTAGATAGACAAGTAGCTAGTTGGACTTCTAAACCTGAGGTCCTGGGTTCGAATCCTGGTTAAGACTTGGAATTTGAATTTCGAGATTTTTAGGGCTCCCATGAGTCCACCCAACTCTACTTAGTACCTGACTTCAGTTGGGGAAAGTAAAGGCGGTTGGTCGTTATATTGGCCACATAAGATCCTGCTCGTTAACCGTCGGCCAAAGAAACAGAAGACCTAAACAACATCTGCCCCATAGATTGCAAGGTCTGAAAGGGGAAACTTTACTTACTTTTTTTTTTTTTTTTCACTATATAAACACAATTCCAAAAAAAAAAGAAATAAAATTATAACAAACAACTATTTTAAAGCTATGTCGTTGATAAAAGAGACACTCACGAATTGTCAATAGTGAAGAAGTAGTTGAAGGAGCCTGGGATGATGATCTTCACATCTGCAATCATGTCTGTTCTGTCGCTCTTAATGCCTGTCACAGTTTTCCAATGAATCTCATAAAACCTCTTCCTGTCGTACGAGCTGTTTAAGTTGTCTGGATGGTTGCAAAACAGTCTCACATTGGATGCCATCAAACTGGGTCCCAGCACGAAGCGCAGAACCCAACCTTAAAGAGATAAAATTAGAATTCAACAAAGATCGCATTTCTTTTTATGAACAAAAATAGAATAATTCATTTTACAATATGAAAATTTTTAAACAGTTTCACATCTCAATTTCAGTGTTAGAAAAAAAAAAATCTCTCCAAGACCTAGACAAGGACATGGTGAAGTCAAATTTCATGTTTTTTTGTGGCCATTGGCTGATGGGGGTGTTGTATGGCAGCAACATGATCAACAAAATTGCTAGGCCTCTCTATCTAGCTCAATGCTAATACTGGACAACACGACACAACTCAAGAACTTGAGAACTTGTTTCTAAATATAGTGATACATTATAGAGTCTAGTAAATTAAAAGCAAAATACCAGCTACTTTATGCCTGGCAGCGACCAGGAACCAATCTAATATCTAACTTGACCATCCAGGCCCCCAAACAAGGAAACAAGTGACTAATGTTATCAGTTCAGAGGTCAGGAGCTATGTGACACCATATTTTTTTACCTTCTTCTCTCAATAACATTTTTACATTGTTGCTGAAATTCTATGTAAAATATGTCGTGTTTGTTCATCACTGTCTCAGCTGCACCAGACCATCTTGACACTGACAATCTCTCTCTAAATATGACCACAAAGGCTTACAGCCAGTTCTTAGATGATCACATATCATTACTGATCTTAACATGGTCAGCCTTTCCAACTGGTCACCTGTGTCGGTCAATCACATCTTACCCTACCTGCATTGCAAGCTGACAGCTAAGACTAGGTATATTATCAAGTATAAAAAATTCCAGGTTCGCCACCATTAACCAATATAAAATGAAACAATGCTAATCCAAGACTTAAAATATTGATCCCTATCAAGATATGTTTAACATTTCATAGTTAGTCAATATGATCTTGTCACCTACTAATAATTATTGTCAAGGTTGTAAAAAGTATATGTATATATACTATATAACTATAAACAGCATGTTTACATTTAGACAACAGTAATTTTCAAACAGTAAAAAAAAAATAGCCAAGGGAATTAAAAGTAAGCAGTAATCTTCCCAATAGAAGGTTATGGTTCTTTCATGTCTGGTGGAGCTTATTTTAAAAAAGGATATAAAATACAAGGGAATACAAGTTGGATCAGTTCATATGGTTTAAGCTTCATGTTAAGTTATACTCTGTGTTTATATAGTTGCATTTCTTGAAGAAGAATTCTATTATGTCTTCACCTAAGTCTCCAGCTGACTTAGGAATCTGAGTCATCAGATTTGACTTCTGAGAATACCTAAACCATAAAATCTCCTTGCAGCAGATCTAACAAGTGCTCCTTATCTTATAAAATAAAGACGTTACTTAAAAAAAATGGCACTAAGGAATAAATAGCACTTGTATTAAATGTTCTTAACAAACAGAATAAGAAAAATGTGTTGTTGGTTTTTTTTTTGGTGCGTGTTTCTGAATATTTTATTTGCTTGTGTGGGATTTTAAACTTCAGGATTTTTAGGACACCCGAGTCCACTCTAAAGGGTACCTGACATCTGGAGGTTGTGTTGACGGCATGACATCAGACATGACTTATAATCATCTGCCCAATAGATCAACTGAAAAGGAACTTTACTCTCTTTAATATTTACAGTAGTATTAGGCAATTCATTTGTATGATGAAAATGTTCTTAATTTACCCTGTAAGCTATTTATATATTGCAATCATGACTTTTACAAGATGCTGTTTTCTCCAAGCACACATTTTATCTTTTATCTTATAAGTTACAGGCATTACTTTAAAAGAGAAGATAATTAAACCTTATGCATATATCCCTGTGTCAGTCTAGACATGAATGTAACAGTCACTTTAAAATCTGCGAAGTCATTGTTTTTTTCTGGTGGATTGAACCCATTCCATGCTCTAATAGCACTAGGGAAGAAGGAGTACGTTAATTTGTGATTTTAGTATTTAGAATGCATTACAATAAATTAAAAATATAATTCTCTTCTTCCCTCAACAGTTTGGACAAGAAGAAGAAGTAAAGGAAAGATCACTCTTTGATTTCGGACTAGAAAGGGGTGGGTAGGAGAACAAGTAGTATTGATAAATTATAAATAAATTGTAGTAAAAGAGTAGCCCCTAGACAGCATACATGTGGCACGCGTGGCTCTTAAGTCTATATAGTGCAACAAGCAGAGTACATGATCTATAATCACTTTTAAGAGAAGAGTTCTATTACAATATCTTCACTCAACAAATGTATGGGAGTAAATCAGTCAGCACCCCCCCCCCCCTGTGTTCACACTTTCTCAAGCTAAACTATGACCTTGGACTTCAACACCATTCTACTACAGTACTATAGAGGCTTGTCTGCTGACCTCAGTGTTCATACCCCCCCCCACCACCTCAACCCCCCAATCCTTTTCCATGCTCCAATGAAGTCCCCACTGTCAGTGGCCCCACACAGAGAAACAGCAAGTAGGCCTAAAATAAATGGGCCCAGTTCATGAAATGATACAAGTTGAGACATACCAGAGAGGGAGGAGGGATGGTTGAGATCCATGACCTTTGCCCCACACCCACACATACTATGCATCAAGGTCAGCCCAATGCTTAAGTTTTACAAGCAAATAGTTTTGTTTTTTTTCTAAATGACCATGACACCCCATATCTTCCCCTGGCAAATCAAAAAAAAAATTAAAAAAAATGGCATGACCTTTCTATACAAAAGATAACTAAAATGTGTGACTGTTGAGATTTTATGCAATGAAAATGCAGGAGAAAGACATTTTTGTAAAAAAATAAGGGGGGGTGGGAGATAGTAGAGCAATTTTCAAGACTCAAAAAAAAAAAATAATAAATAAATAAATAAATAAAATAGTTGTGTTTTGTCTTTAAATTGTAACAGCTAGGTATGACAACATAATTTTAACATATTTTCTCAAAAGAAAAAAAAAATGTGCTGTTCCAATGACCCATGCCTCAGCTTCTTTCCAATACATTATTTGATTTGTCTTCATAATATCTTCCTGAAGGAGATATAAATACAAGATCATTAACCAATTTGAGTGTGAGAAGTATTTCTCCATTTTTGTAATGGTTAGCCATCACTAGGCAAATAATGATTTTAAATTGGTACACAAACACTTGAATGTTATAGTTCCAATTTTCTTTTAGAGACAGCACATATTGCAATAAAAAAACAAAAAAGCATATAACCTATCTTTAGAGGACATGTGGAAGGAGTTATTTCTCCTGTTTTTGTTTTCTGTGAGTTTTTGTTAACAAGTGGATCTATACATCTGGCGAACATTTGAACATCCCAATGCACTGTGTGTGTACATTTTACATGAAGGTATTTGTTTTAACAATACCACTTTCATTTGGGCCTTACTTCTATACATTATTTGAAAGTAAATGAGATCTAAAAACTCAAACTTTAAAAATAAAAATTACGGAGTAGCTTATATATATAATTTTTTACTTTTTTATATAATATGTATGTATGTATACATAAGTGTAAAAATTATACCATCCTGAATATAAATAGATTCTTCTTCTTCTAGCCAGCTTTATTGCTGCTGAGCTGTGAGCTCTTTTGCAGATTGTGCCAAGGAAAAAAAGTGTGCTGTTTTCTTCAGTTGTTCAGCACTGCCATACAGGGTGTTGGTTATGTTGGGCTGTAGTGGTAGTAGGGTCTGCCTAAGGTGTATTAGGAGGGGGCATTCAAAAAGGATTTGTTTACAGTTTCATAAGGGGGTCTGCAAAGGGGGAGTTGTGTGGAGTTTATTTTATTGAGATAATTTAAATGAGGTGTATGTCCTGTTCTTAGTTGGAAGATTGCACATTGCTCTTTGCGAATATAAATACATTGCTGTGAAGCAATTACATTATTTATAATTTTAAATTATGATTTCATGTCAAACAAGTCAAACTTCATATTTTTCAAATTCAAAATAGATCATTTAACCCATAACTATTAAGCTTTTACAGCCTAGGTAGATATATATAAAGAAAAAAAGAAGAATTTATACAAGCACTCCTTCTTCCTTATTGCCAACAGACCATGGAAAGGCTTGCCTGACGTTTGTTCAGCCAGTTCGAGGGTTAAATAACGACTAACACAATTCTATGAATACCTATGATACAAAAAAAAAAAAGAATAGTAAAACCAGACCTTTCTCCAATCTATAGAGCTTATACTGATTGTTCTCATCCTGATTGAGCGTCAGAACTCTGATTTGTGGTAATGAACTCATTCTGGAAAACAAAACAAAAACATTGCTATTAAAACATTTAGTGTAAGTCTCTAGGAACTAGCAGTCAAACTAAAATTAGTTTTATCATGACAAAACATGATTCATATAAGAAATTAAGAAGTAAGACTAGATTAAAAAAAAAACATCTTGTAACCATTTCTAATACACAATAAAATAAAAGAGTTAGTGCATTAAAATTTTTGAATAAAAGCTAAGTTTTATATGTTAAACTCTACAGGAAATATTTTACCAAGAGCGACACGTCTTAAAATATATATAATATATAATAATACATTATTTCTTATGCATTGTTCTAATTCTAATTTCCTTAACAAAAATATTTTTTTACTATTAAAAGTTTTTTTTTTAAATATTTTTTTAGAATTGAAAAAAACTTTTACTTTCAAATGAATATTATATATATATATATATATATATACATAATTACACTTTTATACTTTTAATTATACATCCATGTACAAAAATTTGAAAAATAAAAAAAATTTAGCCATCTAAAAACTGACTTGAAGTAAAGAAGCATAAAAAAAGGTGACAAAAACTGCTGAACAAGCAAAATTGTTTAACACACAATACAACATAAAAAAAAAACAAATATGGACATTTGGAAGTGCTAAATATCCAGCTGCACATAGATACTTGGTCCTTTAATACCAAACATATGATTCTTGTTTGTTTATTTGGCTGCTAACTGAAAACATACACAAAACTTGAAGGGAAAAAAAAAGTTTTCCAGCTCTTATATTAAATTCATATTTATAAACAAGATGACTGTTGAATGAACAACCAAAATATAAAGCTTCAGGTGAAAATTTACACATTTTATAAAAACTATCAGAATGTGGATCAAGTGGCTTATAACATTCAAAACATTAAGTAAAACTGAATTACAATTCTACATAACTTTATATATTCTTGTTAAAGAGAAACACTAATTCACTTACAGAAAAACTGGGGTATTTAATTTTAATTATTTCAATTTTATTGCAATTTATAGCAACAAGCCAAAACATGACACTATAACAAAAAATTAATTACCTAGCAGTAGAAGGAAATGTTAACTATAGAGTTGTAACTTTTTGAAAGTTTTCCATTTGAAAGACAGCTAACTTAAGTAAGTCAAAAGTTAACTCCAGAGCATCTCAAACAAATCCTTAAAGCTAACTAGAATTTACCAGTAAAATACAAGAACAGTACAGTGTATTATACACAAAGAAACTAAGACTACTTGAACGCTTTCACCAAAGATAAATGTGCACCATCATGGACATATGGTGGCAAGACAACGATACAAAAAGTGATGTCCTTGCAAACGCTTGGTATGGACAGTGTAGAGGGAATTCTTATGGTCCAACACTTACGTTGGGCAGTACACTTATACTGTATGGATGGCAAACCTATGCAAAAAGCAGTCTTTTTTGGTGAGCTAAAAGGAGGTCAGAGTGCGCGGTGGCTGAGCGGTAAAGCGCTTGGCTTTCATACCGAAAGTCCCGGGTTCGAATCCTGATGAGACTGGGATTTTTAATTTTGGGATTTTGGGGCGCCCTTGAGTCCACCCAGCTCTAATGGGTACCCGACATTAGTTGGGGAAAAGTAAAGGCGGTTGGTCGTTGTGCTGGCTACATGACACCCTCATTAACTGTGGGCCACAGAATCAGATGACCTTTACATCATCTGCCCTATAGACCACAAGGTCTGAAAGGGGAACTTTACTTTACTTTTTAAAAGGTGGTCAACATAACAGAAGTGCCCCACAGAAATGCTTTATATAAAAACCACAGAAGTGAGCATCTGTATGCATGCCACCCCAGAACAAGACAGTTGGAGATCACTCACAAAGGCTGCAAGATACACATCTGAGGCCAAAAGAACATCTGCAGATGCAGACAGCAAAAAGAAAATCTTAATCGACCATTGGCGACCAATGGTTATGCTTGCCCTGGATGTGGGAAAATATGTAGCTCACAGCTAAGTCTGCATAGCCAAGGGAAATACTGCATTCCTCATTAATCTTCGGTCTCAAAGATAAGCCTTATTATTATAAAATTAAACTAGTTTTAAAGTCTTGTCTAGACTAGATTAACTATACAATAATTTTAATAATATAGTCTAGATCTATAAGCATAATATTTAAATATATAGATCTTATCTTCTTCTTATCTTATACTTATATATATATGATACAGACATTACTTTAAAAAATGTGTGGTTATGCATAATATACATTTAGTCTTTATATGTACTAATTATAATTAATAGATATCTAGATTATTCTAGATCTATATTATTAAAAATACAATTTATATTATAATATAAATAATATAATTATAATACATTTTATAGTGTTTACATAATAAACATGAATTAAATGTTAGCTTTGTGTGAACTTTCCAGTTACAATTTTATGGTTGGCTGTTTTCTTTATTTTATTCAAAATGTATTTTTCTCAGTCAAAGCTACATCAGTTGTTACTACCCTTGCCATCTTTTGTACAAGCCAACCCAGCTCTTGCAACACAATTTTCCATAGCATTGAATAAAATACTGGCCTGGGCTTATGCCTTTTACTGAATTTATCCTATTGGAAGGACGTTTAGTGGCAATGTTTCTTTAACTTCTACATTATAAGTGATAAGAATAAAAAAGTTTCAATAATTTCTATATAGATATTATATAATATCATTTAATTTTAATATTTTATATTCTATAATATTGTCATTGTAATGATGTAATGTGTGGGCACACTTGATTTATTTAGGTTTTCACGGGCCACATAAAACACTTCGGCGGGCCGCTTGTTGCCCGCGGTTCATAATTTGCCCACCTCTGGTCTATATACTTTATAGTATCTCTATATATAAATATAGAGATTTATTAGAATTTAATAAGTATTTACATATTTTATAATAGAATATCATAATATAGTTTAGTAACATAATTAATAGTTACATATAAAATATATATATATATAATATATAGATCTATATAACATGATATATAATAAATATATATATATATATATATATTGGGAATATTGTATATATATACTATAATCTATATACTAATATACTGATATAAATTATAATTCTACTATCATAGACAAATCTAGATAAGAATAATTAATTATAAATTAAATTAAATAAAGACAAAAGAGTTTCTAGATTACTAATAAATTATCTATTAATTATAATATTAATTATTTAATATAGATCTAGATCTAATTAAAAATAGTAATCTTATATTCTTAATAGTAATTTAATAATATTATAGACTAAAATAGATTAGATCGCTTATATTATTATAATTATTAAATTATAGTTAATTAAATTAAGACTTAAGTTAAGTTAATAGACGATTATGCATGAATATGCATAGACTCATAAAATAGTCATAATGATAAACTAAAGAGTTAATATTAATAAGAGTATAGAACTTGATCTTTGATTACCTAATTTAAATCTAGACTAGACCCTAGAATAATCAAAAAAGATCTTGAGTCCAGATCTAAGTTAAAGCTTGCAGATTATAACACATGGAAAAGTTATCTCTGTTCTTATTCAGCACAAGGTAATCCACAGACATAAGAATCTATCACTCAGTGTCATAATAGACTATCGTGACCTTATACAATAATAATCGATTACTTACTTTTTCTTCGATATACAGAGCCTGGGAAATATTATTTGTGTTGATCGTTATCAATAATATGTTAATATTGAAGACTAATTTTGAATGAAAAATGAAACATTTTCTTTAAATTTTCAAAGTGTTGATAGATCTTGATGTACTAGCAGTTTAACTTGTTTTGCAGTATTTGATCATCGATTTTCCAGTCTTAGTTCGCAAATATCAACCTTCACCCCCATGACCTGCAAAGTAGGCCTAAGGGAAATAATTCTATAAACTTGTAGTCACTCCTCTGGGCTGTCTCAATAGATGAGTTTCGTTGTTTTTTTTTATCCATTTGTCAAGGACAATCATAGAACTAGAACTAATATGGTTCATCTATAATGCAATTTTCATTTGACTGTAACCCACGCACATTCTCGCCCACATGCAACGCAGGTAACCTGATAAAATACTTATAAAGACACAAAGACACAGATAAAGTCAGATTTGTTTCATCTAGGATCACTGGCATACGATGTCGCCCACACAGCAGTGCCTCCCCCTCCACACAGCTTATGTATCCCAAGGAATAGCAAGTTCCGATACAGTTTGGGGTCAGCGGCGTTGCAGGTTCTGAGTCCACCTAACTCTGATGGGTAGGCCTACCTGAAATTAGTTGGGGGTAAAGTAAAGGCGTTTGGTCGTTGTGCTGGCCACGTGACACCCTCGTTATGCGTTGGCCAAAGAAACAGATGGC
The DNA here is from genome assembly GCA_021533235.1 of Biomphalaria straminea. NCBI lineage: Eukaryota > Metazoa > Mollusca > Gastropoda > Planorbidae > Biomphalaria > Biomphalaria straminea. Next base: position 36,990,003 of record JADKLZ010000130.1, on the reverse strand, counting down.
CTTAACATCATCTGCCCTATGGATCACAAGGTCTTAAAGGGGAAACTTTACATTCGAATCTGGCTTATCGGTCAAATGATTTATAGGACGACTTGTCATGCTTATTTGAATTAATCCCTAAGTATCGAAAAAAATCCTATTATAGCCTACATTGTTATCTAGTTAATCGGACCAGCTGGTTAATTGGACTGTTTCTTTAGGAAGAAGAGTACCATGAATTCAAAATTCTGCCGCCTTAAGATTTTTAGAGTCGGGAAAGAATGACATATGGGAAGGACTTACGACACCGACGACCGTTTCAGTGGCGTCACTAGGGTCGTTACACCCGGTGTGGCCCGCACCCCACCCACTAATGACCCCACCTAGGGAAGGGGGAAACTGATGCGTGGTTGACATCGAGGCTTTCATCTCATTTCTGATTCACACAGTCGTTTTTGCAACTGAAAGGGGTCATAGATGTATCGAATCTGAAGCTGAGTCTTCTCAAATACAGTTGAGGAATAGACAAGATAGGGGCCTACACCAGGGGTCGGCAACCCGCGGCGCGCGAGCCGCATGCGGCTCTTTGCGTGTGAAGCTGCGGCTCTTTAGTTCTACACGCAATTATTATTAATTTTATCGAAACATTTTTTAAAGTAGTTCTGAATAGTTTAAAGAGGATTAGGCAGAACTTCTATCTCTCAGCTACTTGTACTCGCTTTTCACCTCACCCCTTGCCCAATACACGCGTCGTCTATGTTACTAGTCCGTCAGAAGCTCTTGAATGGACGCCATGGTCGAATGTTCCTATGTAGGTTTCAATTCGCTTTCGACACAAGACTGCGTGCTTTGGCTGTGACGTAAATTTTGTTGTTTTAAGTAGATGAGTTAGAAGCGATTATCTTCTCAATCTTATATGCAATCTACAAGTAATGCTAATCGGGCAAGCTTTGTGGTACCACTAGAAATTGCACAAAAAGGCAAATAGATGGTGAGTATGTCAAAGACTGCTTCCTATTGTTACGACCTCGCCATTGCGCATCGCAAGTCTGGCTAGCACCTCTAGTGAACGGACTAGAAGACAATGTTTACAGAGAGAGTAACGACTTCCGCCTAAGGCTAGAAGGGGAAATAAAGACACTGTAGTAGTAATGAAGATGTTATTTGTGTACCTGTGATGTCTTGTCAATAAATATGTGTCTCGTTGAGTTGGCCTTGTCTCTTATATTATAACAATGGTGTCAGAAGTGGGATTTTATAGGCAACTCAACGAGACGAGGTAGGATTTAAACACAATGACATCGTTGAAAACATTAGACCAACTCTCAGTTAAAGAGCTTAGAAAGGAACTCCGTGATCGATATGAGAAGCTTGGTGGTACCAAGGAGGTGCTTACAGCTCGTCTCCGGCAAGCCTTGGTGGATGAGGACGAAGATCCGGAGACATACATATTTGAAATAGAGCCCGATATTTATGAGCTCATTGGCAAGATGCATGAAGGTATTGTTGCAAGGTTTGAACAAATGAACAGTATGGGGAACAAGATAGACGAAATGGTATCACAAGTAGAAGGCCAAATAGACCAAATTGATGACATTCAGTCGCAAGTAAAAGGAGGACTAAACTCGTTGATGAGGGAGCCGTTGCCTGTGGACTCGTTGGGGAAGAAGTTGCATGGTCAGGACTGTGGTTGCACAAACAGTGGTGACGGAGACTCTGGGGATTTGAGCGCCGTCTTTGTCTGTGTTGTGGGCGAGTCTTGTGGTTGTGACTTTAAAGACGAGAAACGTGACAACGATTTCTGCGACGATCTCGAACGGAAAGAGAGATATGAAGAAACTGAAGTCTGTTATGTGCCCGAAGCGTTTGTTCCTGTTGCACAAGAAACTGAAGTCTGTTATGTGCCCGAAGCGTTTGTTCCTGTTGCACCTGTTACCAGTACCTGTATGAGCCGGACAGATCAAGACAACGTTTGGTCTGCGTCTAAGCCTATTACTATAGACCTTAAAGACCTCTGCCTATCTGCCGGTGCTCATGAAGAAAATGTGAGGCTCGACAACTGCATCCAGAACTTGAGCATGAACTGTGCGTGTGGCGCATTACACGGGGAATGTGGATGCCAAGAAAACCATCAAGAGGACATGTGTACCTCTGCCATCATCATTGACATTGGCATAAATGAATGTCAGTCAACCCACACTACATCGGAGCTGTCAAGAGGAAGACATCTTCCACTTGAACTTGAAGAGACCTATCTCCTGGACGTGAGACTGTTGGATGAAAATGACTGCGGTGCATTGGACTTTGTCTGCAACGTAGCTGCATGTGAACCTACAGCTCTCATCATAGGAGTCTGTCGGGAGGGTCCGCTGAAACGGCGTGCCCGATCAACGGCTGTGCTGAAGAAAACAGTGCTCGACACTATCTCGTTGAGTGTCAAACGGCCACGCCATCGTCTCAACAACAGCCTGGTCAACTGGAGAAAGAGAAAGCGGAAAACTGTGCAGATGGATTCGTGGGCAACAGGCACCCTACCGCCTGTGGCTCCCACTGATCGACCTCCACCTGAACTGTCAAACCTCAGCTGCAGTGTTTTTCTTTTCGGGACGAAAAGTGTTAAGACGGGGGCAATGTTACGACCTCGCCATTGCGCATCGCAAGTCTGGCTAGCACCTCTAGTGAACGGACTAGAAGACAATGTTTACAGAGAGAGTAACGACTTCCGCCTAAGGCTAGAAGGGGAAATAAAGACACTGTAGTAGTAATGAAGATGTTATTTGTGTACCTGTGATGTCTTGTCAATAAATATGTGTCTCGTTGAGTTGGCCTTGTCTCTTATATTATAACACTATGTTCATCTGAAGAACTGTTGATTTAAAAAAAACAGACCAAAAATCTTGAAAAAAAAAAGACAGGGCACAAGTTGCTCATTTAGTCAGTTATATGTCTTCTTATGGTTCAAAATAATTATAATAGAATAATATATATCATATCAAGATGATTCTAGGCAGATCATAAAAAATCTGCATATATACAGTCCTATTTAAAAAAAAATGACTTCAAGACTACTTTGACGTTGGAGCACATACATTTTAAAAATATTACTCTGTTATTCCTCCGGTGGTTGGGAGAAAAAAAAAGCAATATCCAAACGGACAAAAACACGTTTCATATACTACAAGACATACATTGAAAATTTCACGCAAATCATCCAGATCCTGATATCTATTAAAATACTTTTTTTTTAATTTAGATATTTGTAAATATAAATGTAAATCAGTTAAATTTACATTCACAACATCAATACGTTGGCTATGTTAATCTACAGGACAGGCCATGCAAACAACATCTAGGTGCATGATAAACAAAATACACTGTAGTATGGTGTATTTCTTATCTTTAGATTTTTTCAACATGTTAAATAAATTTTATTAGCGAATTTTTTTTTTGATTAATTTTATGTCAAAATAATAAAATAAAAAACAATTTTGGTATGCAAATATTATTGTACATTTTTCATTTTTTTACCCCATAGATTGCAAGGTCTTAACGTGTACTTTATTAATATGTTACTGTAACGTTTCATTTTTTTTTCAATATAAATATAACTACATAATGTTATTTTTTTTAATTCTTGCTATCATTAAGTTCTAATGCATTGCTTCAGATTTTGGAGGGAAAAACGGAGAAGTTGTTGATTCCAGAAAATTTTTAAAGAAGAATAGAACTTAAAAAGCTTTGTTTCATGTTAGTCTTTGTATAACTCTATTATTTATGTAGTTAATTAATTAGTTAAGTCGCTGTAACTTTTTCTGTCATCCTGCGAAAGGATCTGCTGAGTTTTGGATCAATGGCGTTAATAACAAATGGCTGGAGCACAAGTCAAAACTAAAATCAATCTTGCCTCAAGAGACGACAAAATATTATGCAACGATTTAAATGATTTATATTGTCGTTTCGACACTAACAACTTTAGTTATCAAAGAATCAAATCCCTTGAGGATGTCAAAGTTGACAACTGTTTAGAAATAGCGATTACTAAAGAGCAAGTCTGCAACATTTTCAAAAATGTCAACCCAATGAAAGCTGCTGGGCCTGATGGTATACAAGGGCGAATCTTAAAAGAATGTGCTGAACAACTAGCTGAACCTTTCCTAGAGATTTTTTTCCACTTCATTACTAAACCACAAGATACCGTCTGTGTGGAAGTCGTCCATAATTGTAGGCTACCTGTACCAAAGGTGTCCAAACCAAAGGAAATGAATGACTTTTGACCTGTTTCTCTTACTTCGATTGTGTCTAAATGTTTGGAAAAACTTGTGAAAATGTTTCTATTAAATGATCTGGGTAATAAATTGGACCCTTTACAATTTGCTTACCAAAAAGGTAAAGGTGTAGACGATGCCATTCTAAATATTTTAAATTGTGTCTACAAACATCTAGACTTACCAAACACTTATGTAATATTGTTTTTTATTGATTTTTCATCCGCTTTCAATACAATACAACTTCATTTACTCATTGAAAAAATGAAAGCATTGAAGATTAGTCCATATATCATCCTATGGGCTAATGAATTTTTGACCCAGAGACCTCAGAGGGTTAGGGTAAACAATGTTATATCAAATGCACGAATAGTTAACACAGGGAGCTGTGACATCGCCATTATGGTTCATTTTGTACACCAATGACTTTCAATCCCATAGTCCTTTTTGCTCTTTCACAAAATTCGCTGATGATGCGGCTCTTCTTGCCCTGCTCTCAGAGAGTTCAGACGTAAACGAGTATTTTAGAGAAATAGACTACATTGAAAGGAAATGATATTGTAACTGTAGCTGGAGAGACCATTGAAATAGTGCAAACTTTTAAATACCTTGGTACTATCCTAGACAATAAATTAAATTTTACAGCAAACACAGATTATATCAGCAAAAAAGGGCAGCAAAGACTACGATTACTGAGAAAACTGTCCTCTTTTAATATTAGCGAAAAGGCCTTGGCTATGTTTTATCACGCTCATATTGGCAATATTTTACATTTTAATATCACTGCCTGGTATGGCAATCTAAGCACTAAGAATAAAAATAAACTCCAGGGAATCCTAAATGCTGCTGGTAAGGTCACTGGCAAAAAGCAAACCTCATTAGGGCAGCTGTTTGAGGCAAACATCCTCACAAAATCTAAGAAGATTCTAGAAATAAAAAATCACCCTTTGGGTCAGGATTTTGTTATTTTACCATCACAAAAGAGATACAAGACACCGATAGCAAAGACAAAGAGACATAAAAACTCTTTTGTTACTCTGGCAATCAGATCATTAAATAGAACCAATCTAATGTAAACTTTTCATATGTTAATTGTGAGTGAGTCTGGTGTGAATGTACATTTTTTTAAAAAATAATGTTTTGTTTTGTATAATGCACAAATTGTAAGACTAATTTCCTTACGGACAATAAAGATTATTATTATTATTAAAATAATAACTTAAAGGATTGCTACCTCGGGACAAACTGGATGGAATGATATAGTGTTTTTCGTACAATAGTACATTGAAAACAATGAGATCAATTTTAATAAAATCATTTCAATAGCAACTGATAAAGCCAAAAATATTACTGGAAAAAATAAAGAGTAACAACGATTCTTCATAGCAAAATGAACCACGAAATCCTTACGTTTCACTGAATAATACACACAAGAAGCACTATGAACCCAAACCTATTCGAACCAAAAATAGTTGAGGTAATGAATTCAGCAGTCAAGATTGTTAACAGCATCTTGTCCAAAGCAATCTACCATCGTCAAATTAAAGAATTATTAAACAAAAAAGGAGACTCAGTATTCTGAGCTCCTTCTTCCTAATAAAGAGCGATAGCTTGCCAAAGGTATGGTGTTGAGACGTTTTGCTTTGTGCTTGAATGAAATAAATACAATCCTAAATGATAAAGGCATTAATCTCCCGGTAGTAGAAAACGACAAATATTTGCAAACATTTAATTTTATGTTTGATATAAAATAGAATTTAAATGAGCTGAAACTAAAACTGCAAGGAAATAGAAACCCATCCTATGTTTTGGTAGAAGAATTGTTGTTTTTTTTTCAAGAAAATTAATTCTTTTCGCAGAGGATATTGAGAGTTATGTCACTTCATTTTCAATGTCTAAAGCAGTATCGCAATAAAATCAGAGCTACTGTTGACACGAATTACTTGAGCACAGTTAAAAAAAAATCAAAGATAATTTTTTTGACAGATTTGAGCAGTTCGAAACCAACAAAACCATTTTACCATTCCTAGATTTCTAGCTTTATGGAATGGAAAATTTACAGAGTTAAAAAATCCAGTTAGAAAAGTTAGAGCTCCAGAAATGTATGAACGAAACGCAACAAAAGTGGACAGTTTTCAAAGAAATGCCACTAGTTGATTCGGCGCATGGAATAATCTTCCAAATTGCTAGAAGAAGGGCATTTAGATTGCTGGCTATCTTCGGATCGACATATTCCTGCGAGAAAGCGTTTTTTTTTTCATGAATATAATTAAAAGCAAAGTTAAAAGTGAACTAAAAATTGAAAGTTTAGAGTCGAGTTTGAAACTAAAAACAACAAGTTATGAGCCAAATGTATCTTAACTTTCAAAAACCATGTTAAGCCAACGTTCCCATTGAATTTGTTTGTTTAATTGATTTTATTATAAGTTCAACTTAGTGTTTAAGAAAATGTCTAACTCCTTTAGTTGTTTCCGAAATAAAAAAAAATAATTATCTTATAACGCCATATTATATTACATATATTATTATTATTATATGGCTCCTTCTGTCTCGGAAGACAATGGATGCGCCGAGATGAGTCACTGGCTTTGGTTACGTCTTGAGACAGGGCAGAATCTGGAGTGGCTGATGAAGCCAATTTTGGATCGGCATAGTTTTCCACAGTTCGTGCATTTCTATTCCTCAGTTTTAGGGCTGGCTGACAGCAGGGCAGCTTGCTTTTTCATTCTCTTGGCCGATGCAGCTTCATTTCTTTTGCATTCAGCAAAGTTCGTACCAGCACGCACAGTCTGTCTCCATGCTGTTCGGTCTTGGGCTATCTCCTCCCACATGCTTTGGTCGATGCTCGTTGTCTTCCATGTCTCGCTTGCAGACATCTCTGTAAGTTAATCTTGGGCGGCCCTTGGGTCTGGCTCCCTCTGCCAGCTCAGCTTATAGGATGTCTTATTTATATATTATTTAATTTGTTGTGACAAACTACTTATATTTCAATAAACAGATTTTTTTTAGTAAAAAAAAAAATTTGCAAGAACTATTTATTGTTGCAAGAAAAAAAGTGCGGCTCTTTAAAATTTAAAAATTGTGTAAATTGTAAATTTTGGCTCTTTCGACTCAAAAGGTTGCCGACCCCTGGCCTACACTATAGTCCTACATTTAGCTGTATAGACACACAGGAAGCATATAGGACCTACATGATTTTTTTTCCAGTAATTTTTATCAAAATATTTAAAAGTTATTTAAATTTCTGTTTAATTCAAAACGTTGAATGACTGTGATATATTTATAAAAGGCATTACTAGCCTAGGCCTACTAATAGGAAATTACCAACATTGGGGG
>JADKLZ010000130.1:36940492-36968739 GCA_021533235.1 Biomphalaria straminea | reverse complement strand
TTATTTGGTTCTGTGTTTATATTTGAGCATGTCATTGATTTCCATAAAATATTTTGAAATCCTATATATGAGGGCGAAACGTGAAGATTAAACGTATTGGTTAAAGGCGTGTATGACGTTAGAACGGGATAAACTCTCAGAACATTTTCTAACTCTTTTGTTTCGTCCATATCGACAGTGTCGTTGGTAGCGCTACACACCTTACAACATCCGTGTATAAGTCTGTCTACCAAGGATTCGAATTCGAAATTCACAAACTGTTTATATTTTTCGAATGGAGCTGTTTTGTAATATAATTTCATCTTCTCCGTACACTTGAAAATTCTTTCATCCTGTTTCACAGTGGGAGGAAAAACTTGAAAACGCAGAGCTGATAAAACGTTAAACTGCCATTCCCCATCTCTTTGAAAACCGACATTGTCCATGTACACATTCCAAAAAAGACTCTCTTTTTCTGACATCTTATGACACTGGTATATACTTATATTTTTAAAAGTGAATCCAGTCTCCAAGTCTGTGACAGGAACTTGTAGAAATAATTGAACTAACGGATGAGTACCATTGGTGAGATTTAAAGACTTTTGTGGGAAATCACCGGAAGTGTTGTCAAACTGAAACCTTTGCCTATTTCCACTCTCAGGAGGACACTGGGATACAATGGGGTACACATCGTATTTACATTCTTCTACCAAGCTAGACAACTTGTAAAACATGTCGAGTCTCAAATCATATGGGTCAAAACAGGCATCGAAATAATCTTCGCAACAAGTCTCTTCTATTTCACATGTAAGGTCACAAGAACACATTGAAGAACTGCCTTCACCACAACGGTCAAAACAACTTGTATTGGATACATCTGATGATAACGTGGATTGCTTTCCATTGTTTGTATTATTAAAACAATAGCTTGGACTAATTCTAAATATGGTTATCACATAAAGAAGTAGCCCTACATTCAGCATAATGAAAATCAACATCTCTTTCGCAGTCAACACATGTGCGTAGCTTGGTCTGTCTTTACAGGAGAAATCAATGGTTTTAAAACATATATATATATATATATATATATATATTTATATTTATATATACTCTTTACATGCAGTGAAGTTTCAACTTTCCTTAAAGCATTGACATTTTTCCACGTTTCTCTTTTACTTGCAAAATGTGTAACAATGTGGAACGTACTTAATTTTCATGAATAGTTGTTAGTGCGTAGGTGAACACTCACTGTTATTATTATTACTGTGCAATTATAAAAAAAATTGAGTAAATTATTTACGCCTGTCGTCTCTCATTTAAATTAAAACGTTTGGCCCAACATTTCTCGGTAGAAAAGTAATGCATAGTTTGCTATATGAGGATTAAGTTTGCAGTGTTCAATAAAATTATTCCATCTCTTTTAAAAAAAAAAAAACTCAACGTCCTGCTTTCGGTGTAAAATCTTATGAAAAGAATGCTGATACATAAAAAATATGATTTAGAGAACTCGTCCTTTTCATCTCTTGTTTAAATAAAATGCATTGACCTTCTTCTGTCTGTAGGGAACATAAGAAAGATTTTTGATAGTGTTGACTTACTGTGTATTCTCACGGGGGCGTAGAGCCGCAACCAATCCTCTCTCCTGAAATTTATTCTAAACGGCCTGCCTCCGTCGACTTTTTTTTTAAGTCTGCGTACTTCCCCTACCAATATCAGTCAAGTGCCTGCCTTGCAAAAACTGGTATTATGTTTTCGTATGGTGCCTGATAAAAAAAGTGAAGTTTCCCCTTTCAGTTCTTATGATCGTAATGGTCATCTGTTTCTGTGGCCCACGGTTAACGACCAACCGCCTTTTACTTTTCCGTAACTATTATCAGGTACTCATTAGCACTGGATGGACTAAAAAATTTCAGTTTTTACCAGGATTTGAACCCGTGTTGATACATTGATCTAATTAATAGTAATAGTTGTTAGTAAAAAGAAGAATAGGGAATAGGTTTAGCAAACAAAAAAAAAAGATTTAAAAAATGAGGCAACATTTTTGAAGTTAGCTTGTTATTGCAAATTTTATGAGTAATCATTCTTGCATAAATTGTTTCTTTGCCTGTAAAAACACTACACTCTAATAGTTTCAAAGGTATTGTATGATTTTAAAAAAGTAAAAGTATACGTTCAAAATGTGGAATACACTTTTGCAGGTAATAAAGATATTAAGTATTATTATGAGTAATTCTTTTATGAGCATAACCAAAGGGGAGCAACCTGTACCAACGTCCTACGTAGCCAACGCCAGTTGCCTTAACCGTTGTGATGAAAACAGTTCTATTTGTTCCTGTAGCGTCCAGTGCCCAAGAAAAAAAAATTGCTGCGAAGATTATTTGGAAACCTGTTTTGAACCTTTTGACACGGATATAGCCAAGGTTTTAAAGCTGCTAGACTTAGTCAAAGAGTGCATATATTCTACTTACCTTATAATATCTGAATGTCCTCCTGAGAAAAGAGATTCACAACTTTTTCACTCAAATAACGCTACCGTTGATTTCTCACAAATGTTTGAAAATCTTGCTAGTGGCATTCACCCGTTACTTCAGTTATTTCAGCAAGTTCCTGTCACAGACTTGGAGACTGGATTCACTTTTAAAAATATAAGTATATACAAGTGTCATGAGATGCCAGAAAGACAGAGTCTAGTTTGGAATGTTTTCATGCAAAATGTCGGACATCAAAGTGGTGCAGAGTGGCAGTTTAACCCGTTCTTAGAGATTCAATTTGAAGGTTTTCCTACTATTGAGAAAGAGGCTGAAGGAATTCTTAAGTGTTCGGATAAGAAAAAAATGTATTACAAAACAGCTCCATCCAAATATAAAAATATTTTTTCAAATTATGAATATTTAGAAGGTAGGCCTATTGACCATTACTGTGACTTTTGTAGACCTGACAAAAAGATTCTGAAGAAGAACTACGAAACAGAAGAGTTACGAAGACTTCAAAGAACATATCCCGTTGTGGCGTCCTACATACCTTATAACAATACCTTTAAGCTTCAGCTTGTTCCATATCACGAAGAATATGAAAATATTTTATGGAAATCCATTACCTGCTCAAATTCATACACTAAAGAAAACAATGTAAGTTTAGTGTGCAAGATAGATTGTTGTAAAGAAGAGGTTTGGAAAACGGAGAGAGGCGAATGTAAATATTTACATCTACTGAAACTGGCAGTCCTTGAGGAAGAACAACTTTTATCTACAGCTTTTATCAACATGTTAACATTTTACGTAGAGTGTTATTTAACTTTAAACGTTGGTTATGAGATAGTCAACATGTGGAATGATACAACGGTACTTTATAGTCCACGGTTCGATAAAATGTTTTACGTCACTCGCTACATCATCTTATCAGACGATATAATAAATATTTACGCTGATAATGAGGAGACGATTCTTCATTTTACTAAGTTTGCCAAACTTATTCAATCTCTGTCTAGAATCAGAGCCGGAATGGCAACTAAAGATTTGCAACAGCCTCCAGGCTTGAGATCGATGAGCTCTTTGATCTTGCAGGATTTAGAAAATATGTATTGGGTTCACAAATATTTTACGGTTGCTACAATCAATACATTGAATGGAACAAAGCGACAAATACTTCCAGTTTGTGCTAATATTATTCATTTCTCTTCATACCTACATCTACCACTCCTAGATCCACTCTGTGTTTACGTGTCAAAGAATGGCGACACCGCAGAAGTGAAAACTACACAGTTGGATAACTGCCAGGATATTTTCACATTTTCAAGCTACAAAAACAATAGTTTTAAAATCATCATCATTGCATTTTGTTTTTTGTATGTTCATTTACACAGACTTATCTACATGAATTAATATTTAATACATAAAGAAGAACGCAAACAGTATGTACGTATGCATTCATATATGTATGTATGTATATATATGTATGTATGTATGCAGAGGCGTCACTAGGGTCGGTGTAACCCGGTGCGGTAAGCTCGGGGTGTCACACCCCCCACCCCCAGGAAAAATAATTTCCCATTAAAAACAATTAACTTTCTTTATTTTAAATAATAAAACTCCAAGCTAATTAATAAATTGTTTATGGTTTTCGATTATATATTTAAATGTCATTATTTTTCACATTTTATCAAATGTTATTGTAGAAATTAAAAATGTGCTATTATAGAATTCAGAAACCTTGAGTAGAACATATTTTTTCACTAAAGATTATTTAAGAGCTCCTTACGGAAAAGGTCTTAAATTATACTAGTGTTTTTCGGCTGAAAAAATTTCTGTTTTGTAGACTTAAAAAAACAAATGTTTGATAGCGAAAGTAAGTCATCTTGCAAAAATTTGTCCAGATTCAGCGACATGCCTAAACCAAATCAAGATGTTGTCTTACAATAGACGGTAGAATTCTTAAACATCGATACGGATATGAGATTAGGGTGGATATTATCCCCTTTTCTCTTTCTTGTAGCCATCGAAGATGTCATTTAACAGGCTGCATTCGGATTCCCATGGCTTATCCAAACCGAGTTGGATTTTGCAGGCAACAAAGCATTACTTTGAAATACAATTAAATGTATACACGGCATGACGGATAAGACGCCCTCAAAGTAATATATATCGGGTGCAGTTTATCAAGTTCCCGATCAACACTGGTCATTGTGGTGAAATGTTTACTATTTGTTTATGTCTGTGTAACGTCGTGAGAATGTGTTCACAACATTGATTGAGTGTGTGACTGTCCAGGTCTCTCTCGTCAGTTTGTGTCGTTCTAGAATAATAAAGCCTTGTAGGTTACTCTACTGTGTTCTTAATTTATCGTTACAATTTATTATTAGTATTATCAGTACATTACTGATTTTGAGCAAATAGTAAAGTTAACATTTTTAGGAAGTGTTATATCTAGTGATAGAGGTGCATATCGTGGTGTTGCATGTTGAATAAGTGCGGCCTATCTGAACAAACAAATTAATTACCCTAGACTTGTGATTAAAATCAACCTACTCAATACAATCATTGTCCCAACGGCCATCTACGCTTCGAGGCGTGGAAGGTTGAAAAGAGGCTGAGTAGGGATTGCTAAGAAGGATCCTCGATTCCTCTCGAGATAATTTTACCAATAGAGAAATATTTTCTCACACAGGCATTCGCCACTTAAGGGAATTGTCTACTGAACGTCAATTGACATTTGTGAGACTTATCATTAAAAAAAGACGAAACACGATTACCAACGTCAGCTTCAAAAAATGAAAGCCGAATAGAGGAAGTAAACAAAAAAATAAGGCCGTCCACGTCTAACCTAGTGTCATACCTTTGTAGAACTGAATTTAGTGGGCACCTGCTGAGAAGTGGCTGTGAAAGTTGCCTTATACTGATTTCTGTAGAGAAAGCTTGCAGCCTTATGCGTCAAATGGCGTGCGAGAGGCTTACTTCTATGTGTTGTTCAACACATTGCAGCACAAAATGTTACATTCACCACTCAACTGGTCAGATAAGATGTTTGGAGGAGTGCTCTAATTTCACTCTAAGTTGTTCGGGATGAAGTCCAGGGCGTCAAGCGTTTTTCTACATTTCTGAGTTTCAGAAACTCTTTCTCCTGGCGTCTACAACACATAATAAAGTCAAACAGAATTACATTTAGAAGGGTTAAGACATGTTGATACTAACTTGTAAGAGAAATTCAAGGCAGTATTTTTTTTTAAAGTGTATTTTGGAAAAGTGCATTTTTTCCCCTTGGGTGTCACCCCCCTAGTGGGTGTCACCCGGTGCGGCCTGCACCCCCCGCACCTGCCTAGTGACGCCACTGTATGTATGTATGTATGTGTAAGTATGTATGTATGTGTATGGGGGAGCGGTGGTCGAATGGTTAATCACTTGGCTTACGAAACTGAGGTCCTGGGTTCGAATCCCTGTGAAGACTGGGATTGTGAATTTCGGTATTTTTAGGGCGCCCCTGTGTCCAACCAACTCAATAATGGGTACCTGACTTTAGTTGGGGAGAGTAAAGGCGGTTGGTCGTTGTGCTGGCCACATAAAACCCTGCTCGTTAACCGTTGGCCAAAGAAACAGATGACCTTAACATCATCTGCCCCATAGATCAGGGGTCTCAAACTCATATCAGCATGTGGGCAGCAGTGAAAAGTAACAACCAGTCAGCGGGCCGCACCACGAAAAGAGAATTTTTTTCATTAAATTTTACGAACACTACTGTCACTGCAGTTAAATGCTAAAATAAAGTTTCTATAATTATTAATTACATTAGAGTAGTTTATTACAAGCACAGGTAGTTTAGTTCACTAAATTGACCGTGGTCTCTGTCACTATTAAAAAAGCAGAAACTGTAGTTGCAAAAAAAAAAAAAAAAAAACTATAATTACTAGGCCTACTGCAGATGGCTTGTCACTCATGTTTCTGTCCACTCAACGGATAGAGTTTGGCAGAGACCAGACCATCGAAGTTTGGTCTGAAGTAGCGTGTAGTGGCAAGCCGCAAGGTTGCTTTCTGATGCTCATCAATCAGTCTTTATCATAATGCTGTTTTCTTGATCTTCATTCTAAAGAAAAACTGTTCGCAAACGTACGTACTCCCAAACATCACTAGAATTTATCAGCTGCGCAGAATAAGTTTGGAACTTCTCTCTAGGGAGAAACTGGTAGAAACCTGGAACGCCAACATCAGCGTATTTTTGCTTCAGAATAGTGTCACATATACCATTCTGGGTTGATTTCTATATTGGTATTACACGAGAGTTATTTTTAGCTTTTCTTTGTCTTGATAGAAATTAAAATCTATTGGCTAGAAGTTGCATCAGTCGGTTGCATCAGTCACATGACAACTTCCGCCCAGAGACTGTAATTGCGTGAGATTTTCAGTCTGTGCGTGAATGTCTTACTGAAAGGTTGTGTATTCTAACATCTCTAAGTTTTATTAAGAAAGAAGCCTTTGTTATGTTATTATTTCATTGTTGATCTACTATTGTACATAAGCTGTACTTACGTTTTATTCAAATAAAGTTCCAGAGTTTCTTTTCTACAAAGAATCTTTTACAGTGAATTCTAGTTCGACATTAATTTAATTATTTTAGTAGAAGATTGAATCCCCGGCATCACAAGGACATTACATCATTCAACATTGAATAGACCTTGTGACAAATAGTGTTACAGTGCAGGTCCAGTAGTTCCACCTGGACTTCCTCTGGAACGTTTTTCACGTAAACTGCCTGCGAAAGGAGTGGCAGCAATAAAAAACTGTGGTTCGAAAGAAGTGAATTGTTGAAAGCGGTGTTCAAAATCTGTTGGTAGTCTGGAGAGGATGTCTACTAGTCTTTCAGGCGCTGTGGTTCAACCGTCATGCTCTGTAGAAAAGAGAAATGAGCCAGGTTTCCATCTGCCAGCTGAGTGGTCAACAGCTTGCATCTGAATGATTTGATGCGGTCAAACATCACGGTAATCAGCTGCTTTGTGCCCTGTAGTCTTTCATAGCCATTAACAATGCTATTTCAAGTCTCATTTAAAAAAATCTCTGCAGCACTTTTTCAGACTCAGTTATCTGAAGTCCAAATGATACAGCAACACTCCGTATTCCGTTTCCAAATCAGCTAGAAATGACACAAACTGTCTGTGGTTGAGACATCTAGCATGTATGAAGTTCATCGTCTTCACAACATCCATTACGTTCTTTATTTTTAGACTTTTGCCACAGAGTGCTTTTTGGTGCAGAATGCAGTGTATGGCTGCAAAATGTCCCGCCAAGCTGAGCT
Organism: Biomphalaria straminea; assembly: GCA_021533235.1. NCBI lineage: Eukaryota > Metazoa > Mollusca > Gastropoda > Planorbidae > Biomphalaria > Biomphalaria straminea. The sequence continues at coordinate 36,960,981 of JADKLZ010000130.1, read as the reverse complement.
AATTCCGTTTCTCTACCATTTATCCAACAACACCAACCTTCTCTGGACTCATTGCTGGTGCACCGTCCGTAGCCACTGAAACAAGTTTTTCCCACGGTAGCCCACACCTGTCAATACAAGCTTCCAGTTTTTGAAATACGTCGCGCAAGTTGTGCAGTTGTAAATCATTTCACGGCCTATATGTGGTCATTGTAAATTTTATCTATTTTTTTTAATCGCATACATGGTCGCGGGCCGCACTAAATAGCTTATCGTGCCACATGCGGCCCGCGGGACGCGTGTTTGAGACCCCTGCCATAGATGGAAAGGTCTTAAGGGGAGACTACTACTACGTATAAAGAAGTATGTAAATAATTGTACATATGTATCCATGGCTAGATTCATCCCGCTTAGCTGCCAGGATATCTTTGTTAAGTAATGAATTGAAGAAAACAACGCTATGGTCGATATAAGGCTAGACACTTTTAATCATTCACTAGTTGACCGGCGGCATAGCATACGCCGCTACTTACCAGGGCCGGCGACCGCAGAGGGGCCCGCATTTCATAGGACACGCAATTTTATAGGACCCGCTCTAATTTAAAGTGTAAAAATTATTAAATTAAGCCATTTTATTACTTACAACAGATTCCCCGCGCCATCCTGTCGATTTAACATCCCTATAATTATTTGTCTGTTAAGCTATTGCTTTAAAAGAAATCAAACACATTTTTAACAAAATATAGTCGTTTATAACGCTGTTAACCATCAAGCTGTAAGGGAAATAAGTCTTTGGCATATGGTTGAACACAATCTTCAATTACAAACACAATAGTACACTACAGACTGAAAAGATAAAATATAATTTTTAAAAAGTCGAAGAACAAAACTCCACTTGTCTCTCTAACCTTGCTAATGATTTTTTTTCCACCACAATTGTTCACAAATATTCGTATTAAAGGTCTTTTGCAAGTCAATGGATTTTTTTCTAAAGGATTATAGAGCATTTGTGCTCTAGAAAACTAACTCTTTGACTATTAAATACATAAATAATTTGAGTTTTAAATATGGTTCTAATTTTTCGCATTATAAAATAAGTAAAGCGAATGCGTTAAAAAAAATTATTAATGGAGCTAAAAATAGAAATGACCTCTTTACTTGTTGTTGCATGTTGTTGCACGTTTGACCTCTTACTTTGAGAAATAATATATAGATTCTTTGACGCCATCTTGGACAGAACAAACATAATCACAACACAAGATTCACAACTCGCAATAACCAAGGGCCGAAACTCACATATATCACATTAACAATCTTAACATTTTTAACTACCAAAACCATAGTTTTGAATAATCATCACTGTCTTTTCTCTGCATCTGTTAATGTGCATAAACCATATCTACACAATAAAGATATCTAATATACAAATAATAATGTAATTAGAATGTCTGTATGTATAACAGTATGTATATATACTGTATTGTAATTGTTCTGCATAAAGAAAATTCTTTCAACTTAAAAAAGTTTGAAAATTACTCCCATGGCCATAGCCTATTGGGAAAAAAAAACACATTGGCGGAAACAACCAGCCAAATATTTTATTTCGTATATTAACATCAACATCCAATCGGATTTTTTTTAGGAAAATGTGTGGTGATCAAGTTTGTGACAATAAAATCTCCAATCGCGGGGCCCCCATCAGGCGTGGGGCCTGGGGTGGCTGCCCCACTTGCCACCCCCTACGGCCGTTACTGCATGCTGGTAGTTAATCCCACGGGCGATGCTTCTTAGTTTAACGTATCGCTTGGGTGAATAGTGTCGATGAAGAGCACGATAAGAAGAGCTAAACAGAATGCCATTTGGACCGAGCCGATTGCGTTAGCGTTTTTGTAAGAAAAACTAAACAAACATGCCATTACTTACAGACCGATCCGATACTATAAGGTCATAGGGGGCTTGAGTTCCAAAAGTTTTCTCTACAGTTCTTCGCAGATACGGACACCCTTGTAATACATGTCCGTTTTCTTTTACTCATCATAAAACTGGCAAAGGGAATCAAACTTTGTCCGGAACCAGACAAAATATGCAACTATGGGAATCCCCGCAGTGCAAGGCTTTTCTGTTGTCTGGTTCAACCTTTATTCAGAATCATCTCCGTTAGGAAGGTGAATATGTTGCCAGACACTACTTGTTTTGTCGGATTCCTGCCATCATTTCAACCATTTCGTACTTATATACATAAGAATAGCAATGTGTTGAAACCTACCAGGTGCCTCAAAAGTGGCTAGAGCTAGCTCTTCTATTCGGGCTACAACATAATTCTTCGTAAGTACTTTCATATATACACATATTGGGGTCCACTATATAAAAATGACAACTTTAATAAATCACCGTTTTATTTGTGGCAATAGCCAGAAATAACAAGAGCATTGCTCTTTGTAATTTGGTTTTTGCAGTTGCGTTCGTAAATCATTAGTTTGTTATGTGACTGATGGTAATCCTTAATATTTCACTGACATTTATGATGCTCGAGCTTTTTTACTAGAAATAATTCATTCCAATACATATTTTAAAAAAATTAATTTTTAAATTAATGCCCTTTGCTATGGAGTGTGTATTTCTATGGCAACTGTGGGAAGAGGTTAGGGACTTGTTGTAATTGATGCAATATAAGTGGCATTGTCATTAACAGAGAAAGAGAGAGAGAGAGAGTCAGAAAATGAAAATGAATTTGATTTTATTTAAAATACTAATCTATTTTATTTTGTCTACTACATGTTATCCATTTCATCTCATCTTAATTTTGTTTGTATTGTACAAAAAAATAATTAATGATATAGTTCACAAAGAATTTACTCATGTTATTATAAGTTTTATAAGAGAAGATATAATACGCCTACAGCGTTTCAGTAGTACTACAAGTTAAAGACCAGTCACCATTCTCAAAACATAGAAAATTAATTCAAATGAATTGTGTGAGGTTTAGACCATCAGTATTCAGTTCACATGAGAATCTAGAATATTCCTTGCGAATAGACAGATCCGACAGGAATTCGACTCAGACGGGGGCCGCCTCTAAGTTTGTGTGATAACACAAACTCGTTTTGTAATTTGTTTAAAAAAAATAACAATAAATTTAGCAACAAAACCTTTTATTTTATTGTATTATTAAATATTTTAGGTTCAAGAATTCACATAAAACAATCTACCATTAACTAACTAATTTTAATTAGAGACGTAATGGCCAAGAAGAAGTACCAGAAGAAAAGGAGACAACAAAGAAAGCGATAGGAAGACAACGTACTAGTTAATAGGAGAGTCCCGGGTTTGAATCCTGTTGAAGACAAATTTTTTTTAAATTTTTGCATCTCTTATTATTATAGCTTTTATATGGCGCTACTTTCATGCTTATAGCATGCTCAGAGCGCTTTGGTCCAATCTCATTTGTGGACCAGTGGGGGGAGGGGTATCTAGGAGTTGGTTTTCCGTGCTGCCTTTGGGCGCTCAGTAAACACAACTCTGCCCGAGTCGGGTGTCGAACCTCGAGCCCCCTTCTAGGTAGCCAAACCAAGCTCAAGCCGCACTTAGCCTCTCGACCACGTTTCCCACAACTCTTTGGTAACTCTAGGTCCTCTCAGCTATAAAGGGTTCCTGACATTACTTGGAGAACAGTAAGTTCCCACTTTCAGAACCTTGTGTCCTAAAGGACAGATGATGTAAAGGTCATCTGTTTCTGTGTCCTATGGTTAATGAGGGTGTCATGTGGCCAGCACAACGACCAACCTCCTTTAATGGGTCTTTTCCTGGATTCGAACCCGGCACCCTCGGTTCGGAAGTCAAGCGGTTTACCGCTTTTTTTACAGGCCTAAGAACTAAATCAGTGATTCCCAAACTGTGTTCAGCGGAATTCTAGATTTTTGTGAGGCCTGATTAGGTGTTTCACGAACTACTGGAATAATTACAAAGTAGACCACCGCGTGATTTACCATCTGAAAACTAAGCAATGTGTTCTGCTAAATACTCAGAGTGTGCAAAGTATTCCGTTAATGAAAACAGTTTGAGAAACACTCAGTGACGTAGCTGGTATGGGGTAGGGTGGGGGATCCGAATTAAAAAATTTCCCCGGGCTCTCATTTGAGGTGGACCCCCAAAGCAGTGTTCGAAATTTGTTAATATATTTAATTGTACGTCATTATCTCATGTCATTATGTCGAATGTCAAAATGCAGGGGATTCTAAAGAGGTCAGGCCTGCTGTTCCTCAAATCCCTGCCTACGCCATTGCACTGGCAAAATTAAACTGTGAGCTAATATAGACCTTCTTGTGCATGTACAGTTTCTTTAATATGGTTAACAAATAAACTTTTTATTAATTAAAATTTGCTTGAGAAAACATCAATGAAGTGTATATATAAAATCTGAAGTAATACACATTTATTTTTAGTTGCCAAATTCAATCAATATTTTAGGAAACCAATAGATCAATCTTTTAAAATATTTGTCTTCGTCACATTTTCACATGCTAATGTCATAAAAACAATTATAAATGCATTGGAAACAAAATTTTATGAAAGTGATGATTTATTGTTAATCATGCTGGAGCAAACCTTTTCACGTTATTTCGTTCACGTCTGCCAAGAAATGAATGCAGACATAAGTAACAAAATTGAACAGATTTGAGACAATTCGTTCTGACGATGTCCAGAAAATGTTAAAATATTTAGGCAGATATTGGTATCGATACCATTCACGTCTGCATCATTGTCTCCCTTTGATACGTATATACAAAGGGGCTGTAAATCTGAAAAATCATTTTCATCAGCCTGAATTGGAAATAGATGAGCACAAACTGGCATGGCTTTATGCGTTATATTCATTGTATTAATAGTGCTCATAATAACGGAGTTTGGGTGCAAATATTTATATTGTGTGTCGACCAAAGCCAAAAACTCCAGAGTGCTCCTGTCTGGTGGCTGCTGCAAGTCTCTTGGTATCATTTGAGCTCTAATTGATGCAAGCGATCGGATAAGTTTTGCGAAATGTGTGAAATGAACAATTTCATCCGCTTGATTTTCTTCGAGAAATATTTCTTTGTCCGTTAAGACGATTAATTCAGTGACATAAAACAGTCTTTCAAACTGCAGATTGTAATAAATCTTTGAAACATTCCACTTGTTAATTATGTTATAACCAGCGTATGTACTTAAGTAGCATTGAACATAATAGGACAATTGGATCAGGAAAGTTCTGGAAATTAATTTGTCCTCTTCTAGTACCGCTAGCTTTAATATGTGCACATATTTACATTCACCTTCTTCAGTCTTCCAAAAGTTTTCTTTGCAGATATTTATTTCGCACATAGAACCTATTTTATCGTCTGCGATTGACTTCGAGCAGTGAATTGAGCTCCATTTTATATTGGGATGTGAGAAAAGTACTAGCTCGATCTCAAGGTGAAACCTATTTGGCTTGATAGTGAAACTCGCCACTAGGGGATACAACAATGGAATTCTATGAAAAGGTTCTATTTCGTTTTTTTCAGTTGGTGCATCGTTTTGACACAAAGAACAGTAACTGTGAATACTTTTCCTCCCCAGATACTTAAGCTGCAATAATTTGTCATAATTTTTAGATGGAGCTGTTTTGTAGTGTAATCTCATATCCTCCGTACATTGAAGGATTCTGTCAGCCTGTGCCACTCTTGGAGGGAAAAACTCAAACCGAACCTGTGACAGTAAATTTGGCGGCAACGCTTTGTGATTTATAAAATCAAAGAGCTCCATATGCACGTTCCAAACTAGAAGAGATTGGACAGACCTCTTATTACACAGATATATACTTATATTTTTAAAGGTGAGTCCGGAATCCAAATCTGTGACAGGTACTTGCTGAAATAGTTGGCTGAGCGAGTCAGAGCTATTTGTGATATGTTGTAACATTTGTAAAAAATCATTAGAAGTTTCGTCCGATTGAGACTGAGAAGTCATATCATCTTCCCAACCACAATGCGATATAACTAAATACAAAGAATGTTTACATTCCTGTGCTAAATCTAAAAACTGAGTAAAACTGACTACTGTTAGATCACTGTCTTCTAAACAGGCTTTTTGAAAATCTTGACAACAGTTTTTATAAAGATCACATGATAGGTCGCATGAACATCCTTTCGTACTGTAATGATCACATCGGCTTAAACAGGAAGTTGAAACAGTATTTTTAAATGTGTCTGCACTTCTATTTGAAAGACTAAGTGAAGAAATACTCACTGTTTTTAAAAGCAAATATAATACAGTCCATATAGTAAGAAATATACAATTCGTTTCCATATCGACCAAAAAAAGAACAAAAAATTTCTTGTTTTATTGAATCTTGAATTACCTGTATATTGGGGAAACCACCATATAATATTGTATTTTAAATTATACAGGGTCCTGTTATAAAATCATTTTTTTTTCATTTATTACTTATATTAAAACTGTATACATATTGCACAAGTTATATCTAGATATTGATGTATAAAACTAAACTCTTAGTAGCTGCTGCCAAATTAAACATGTTGTCTGTTTCGCAAACACAGCTTTTGTACAGCTAGGAAACAACTTTTGGCAAGAAATATGTCCCAATGGGAACTGTCATTGCAAGCAAACACAGTGTTATTCATAACTCGAAATGACATGAAAAGTTAATACTAATACTAACAAACATACGATGGCATAATTAAGATGGCGATATAAAAAAAGATTTTTTAACATGAGCACAATCAACAGAGCCATTAAAAAGAATAAAATAAGAAAAAGAAAATAGATCTTTAACATTTTAATTTTCATTTTTTTTAATCAAAACGATTTGAAAATCAAATTGATGAGTGGCAAGGTGTCACAATGGTATATTACCTTTCGAGACTACTTTTAAGAAATTTATATTATAAGAGTTAACTAAGAGTTTAATTTACTTTCTATTATGGATCTTTCAATTCATTTGTTTTGGAGTATTCCCAAGACAAATTAACATAGCTTCTAGATCTATATGAATAAAAATTATATTGTGTAAAAGGACTCAAACTCATTGGTCACGATAAAAATGAAATCTCTAAAGGCAAAGGCAATAGTAATTACATTGGTGACTCCAATTATAATCAAGAATGTCATTAGGTCTTTCTGTTGAACTATGTAGGTTAACAAATAGTTGTAAAAATATGAAGCTCTGGAACAAAAAAAATGTAATTTTTAACGTATCGCCAAAAAAAAAAATAATTTCTAGACCAATGTGTCGTTATCTCAAAATTTTGAAAATGAAAAATTAAATGTTACTATAAGAAACTCCTGAACACGATTATTAGAAAATCTTAGCCTCATAAAAAAAAGTGAAAATTCTCGTGCCCCACATAAGGAGGCGCCATATGAGTAGGCCTATCCTAAATATGTCTTTACATTAAATATTACGCCATTATCGTTGGTCATGATATCGAATGTCGAAATGCAGGGGTCCATGTAAATGAGAGACTGCAGTGTTATTTTTATCATCAATAAACTTTATTTTTTGTCTGCCAAAGATCTGACTCCGTTTATTGATGTTCCACCATTCGTTACTGTTTCAGACAGGTCCCAAAAAGCCCGTGTAGTCTGGGAGCACATGAGGCGCACTGACGGCACTTCCCCGTGGTGGAGGCTGTCCAGGCCTGAGCAATATATTTTAGCACAGTGCAGGACAGGCCACTTTCCCGTTGGCTTATATTTCTCACGGCTATGGGCAAATTTAGAATCACGGTGCCCCCGCTGCCGGAAAGAAAAGGAAACCGTGCCTCATATTCTGTTTGACTGCTCCAGACTTGCTGATCTCCGTCTCGACAGGTCTGGGAAAAAAAAATATTCGACCTGTATGGTGACATTTATGCACACCGCAAGACAGCAGGATTTTTGTCCAGGGCTTTTGCTAGAGAGGATTTGAGCCTCTCAAGCCCTCATTCAAATGGAGTTTGAGGATGATGAGGGTGGACGCTCCTGAGCCACTGCTTGCTGTTTAACAGCTATATTGAGTTCAGAAAGGCACCTTATCCTTTATAGAAAGAACTTATATCAAAAAAAAAAATTTGCGAATGTAAACGATGACTCTAACCCATCTCCCAGCCTTCAAAAGAAAAATGACACCAACGTCGCTTAAAAGACAAGCTCAGAAGAAGGCATGCAACTAGAATAGAATAAATGACAGAAATCTCTTCTAAAAGAGATCGTTCGAAAATACCGCGGGATGCAGACTTACGGTTGAAAGGGAAGCTACTGCCGAAGGAAAAAACGACGAAATGAGGAATTGAATCAGCCACACTCAGACATAGGTAGGGTTATAAAATGCTGTGACCAGATGTGTAGTCACATGTAGATCTGGGCAGTCTCAAGAAGTGTTTTAAAATGTTGTGAACAGATGTGTAGTCACAGATTTTGGACTCACCATTAATGTTAAAAAGACAGAAGTGCTGCATCAACCTCGTCCAAATAAAGCTGTCACAGAACCAGACATTCTCAGAGATGGTCAGAAACTAACAAATGTCAAAAAATTTGTCAATCTAGGAAGCACCATATCAGCAAGCGCCAACTTAGTTGATGAGGTCGACTTCCGTATAGCTCGTGCCAGTGCTGCTTTTGACAGACTTCATGAACAAGTGTGGCAACGGAGAGGACTCAGTTTATCCACAAAACTGAAAGTTTACAGTGCTGTAGTTCTCCCGTCACTCCTATATGCATCAGAGTCATGGATCCTATACTCCCGCCACACCAAAAAGCTAAACTCCTTCCATCTACGCTGTCTAAGGAGTATCCATAAGGTGCGTTGGTCTGACCACATACCAGACACAGAAATTTTAAAGCTGTCCAACATGTACAGTATTAATGCGACAGTAAAAAAGGTCCCAACTACGATGGGCGGGACATGTAATCCGCATGTCAGAAAATCGCCTTCCCCAGCGACTTCTGTATGGAGGATTATGTACAGAAAAGCGCTCCCAAGGCGGCCAATACAAAGCGCTACAAAGACACCCCCAAGAGCTCCCTCAAGGAATGCGGTATCGACATTCATGGCTGGGAAGCACTAGCTCTAGAACGCTCAGCATGGCGAGAAGCTGTGAGCCTCGGAGTCTCAAGATTTGAAGCAAGTAGAGTGGCCAGTGCGATAGCGCGCCAAACCATCAGAAAGCGGAGAGAAAAAGCATGCCTATCTGCAACTGACAAAACCCACCCATGCCACATATGCGGCCGGCTTTTCAAAGCGAGGATTGGACTGTACAGCCATCTTCGAGTCCATAGGAAATGAGAAATGTGCTCATCTTCGTACACGAAGGAGGAGCTATATAGTTACAGGTAGATATGGGCAGTCTCAAGAATACTGCACTCCTATTTAACTTTCAAGCTGAAAGTAGAACCTCATTATGTTAATATTCGTGTTCAGTGATATCAGTCTCTTACTTATTTACTCAAATAAGATAATAGATCAATTTTTTTATTGGCCCATACAAATAAAAATATAATTTGTCTGCACTTCTTCATTCCTTGTCAAACTTATTCACTATCTGGTCAAAAACATTTACTTTACATTATGAAGTCTCAGTATTGACTGTTTTTTTTCTTGCCCTAGTCCTAATGTAGTACTAGAATCATCAAGTCACTATAAAGTAACAATTCAAGTAGCTACATCAACCCAATTAACTTATCAATCAGCTTGCATTATTAACAAGAATAAAAAGTAAGTGTTTTATGTAGAAATAGAAAAAAAGAAGCACTAAATTAATTTGATTCGATTTTTAAAGTTTAACCAGATTATATTTCAAGTTCCCAATTAAATACAAAATGATATCAATTTTTATTTTAGTTACCTTTTTTCTCTTCCTTTTGTTCTTTATTTCTTTATTTATTCAATCAGATACTTTTAATTAAAAACACAAACCCCAAAACACGAAGAACCTTTTACTTTATTAACTTGTTTTAAAATCTTATGTACAACGTTACCCTAGACAAGATCAACTAAAACGATTTCCCTATAGTTAGCAGACAACTGATAAATGGAGAAGGGGAAGTAAGCATAAAAACTGAAACTATGAAAGTTTTCTTAAAAATGTCAAAGCTTTGGGTGACTTCCCCTTGAGAATACGAATAAACAATAACTTCTTAATGTTCACGGGTTAACGGGCTGGATTTCTTGCTGGATGATTAAAAAAATGCGCACCATAGAATTAATATAATTTTAGAAAAAGTACTTGTATTTCTTAAATAAATTTAATGATAGTGATGTAAGTGGCCTTTAATACCCTAAAGACCGCATCACAAACCAATAGATAATAGACAGGGTTGCTGCATCGATTGGACCCCATGATGACGTATTTACTATCGTAAAAAACGCAAGTTAATAATCTATGGCCTTATTACAAGGTCTTCGGGGCTCGCAAAGACCTTCTTTCAGGGAACAGTACCAGGAAAAAGGAGAAGAGCAAGAAAGACGAAGCGATGGGAAAGCAACATAAAAGAAGGGATGTTCTAACTAAGGCAAAAGAAAGACAGGAATGGAGAAAGACGTCAGACTAATCTTACGTGGTGCCCCAATCGTCCAACAGACTCACGGATAGATAGAGTTAAAAATAAGAAATGAGAGCAACTAAACTATGTCTGCTTTATGTACTCTTTCTCTCCGTAATTAATTACCACATTCTGGTGGAATCAACGCTGGTATCGTCAGTTAGGAGAGAAAGAGTTAATATAATCATCGCTACTTCATTATTCATTATTTACAAGTTATTAGATTCCCTCTTTCTGAATGGACCAGAAATAGTCTGCAAGAATCTAATAACTTTGTTTCCTTATCTTATCTTCCTATATAATACAGATGCCACTTCGAAAAAGAAGATGATTACGTCATTCACATCATGCATCTAGTCTGGCTGGCTCAGGCAACCCATTCCATGCAATAGCACTCAGGAAGAAGGAGCATTTGTACAAATTTGTCCTAGCATATGGAACGAGGAGTGTGGTCAATTTCGTGTCTTTCTAAGTATTTTATTAGATTTTGTTTTTGTATTTGAAGATTATGGACAATTATGGTTCAGTGTTTTATGTATAATTGCTACTTTAGTTTTGAGTCTTGAAGAAGGCTTTCTAAATTTAGTGATTTTACTAAAGATGCTACTCTACTCAAATGTAAATTTTATTTTAGCTAATTATAATAATTGAAGCTGTACCCTCTTCGACCAAAAAGCTGTTCTCTAAACTTATATTGCTTTAAGTTGTATGCAAATGATTATTACAACACAACGACCAACCGCCTTTACTTTTCCCAAACTTATGTCAGAATTGGGGCAAAAATCACTGCATTTTTAACATTCGATATTATGACTTAAGATAATGGCGTAACATTTTATGTAAAAACATATATCGTCCACGCATTTGGGGTGCCCCCTCAAGTGGATTTTTTTTTTACCTCCTCCCCCCCTTCCTATCTACGCCACTGTGTACTACCGGTACGTTTTGTCTATAGAATCTCGTTCATGCGTATGTGATTCATGGCATTGTCCATGTACGCATTCCAATACGAACTCTTTCTAGCTGACATCTCATGACACAGGTATCTACTTATATTTTTAAATGTGAATTCAGTCTCCAAGTCTGTGACCGGAACTGTTGAACTATTGGATGAGCGCCATTGGTGAGATTTAAAGACGTTTGTGGGAAATCACCGGAAGTATCAAACTGAATCCTTTGCGTATTTCCACTCTCAGGAGGACACTGGGATACAATGGCGTACACATCGTAGTCACATTCTTCTACCAAGTTAAACAACTTGTAAAACATGGCGAGAGTCAAATCATATGGGTCAAAACAGGCTTCGAAATAATCTTCGCACCCAATCTCCTCTATTTCACATCTGAGGTCACACGAACACATTGAAGAACTGCTTCACCACAACGGTCAAAGCAACATTGGATAAGTCGGATGTGGATATAGGTTGCGTTCTTTTGTTTGTAGTATTAAGGGAATAGATTAGAATAATTCTAAATATGGTTATCACATGACGAAGTACATTCAGCACAGTGAAAACCAACAATTTTCATAGTCATCACATGTGCGTAGCGTGATATGTCTTTACAGGAGAAATGTATGTACGTTTATATATATATATATATATATTTGGTACTAGGAAAAAGTGTAACAATGTAAAGAGGACTTAATATCAATGAATAGTTGTTGGTGTGTAGATGAACATTCGATTTAATTATAGATTATTACTGTGCACCTATACCAAATTCAAGTTCATTCATCACGTAATTTGCTTTTTTATATTGAAAAGTTTTTTTTAGTATTAAATCCCGCGGAAAAGGGGTTGAAACTCAAAAAGAACCTTTGACATCGCTCATAGTATTTGCTTTATTTTTTATATTGAAGAGGTAATTTTAGCTTCAAATACTGCTGGAGGCGAGTTTAAAGTCAAAACCCCTTTTGGCATCGCTCTTATAATTTTGAGTGTATAATTTGATTTTTTTTTTCAAATTGAAGAGATATTTTTTAGCTTCAAACCTCGCTGAAGGAGGGTTTAATTAAACTCAAAACCCCCTATGGCTACGCTTTTTAGTGTGTAATTTCCTTTTCTTATATTGAAGAAGTATTTTTTGCTTTTAACCCCACTGAAGAGGGTTTGAAATTCAACCCCCCCCCTTTGGCTACGCTTATAGCATTTTGAGTGCGAAATTATTTTTGTTTTAAGAGGTTTAAACCTTAAAACCCCTTTTGGCTGCGCTCAAAGAATTTTGAGTGTGTAATTTGCTTTTCATATATTAACGAGGGGGGTTTAACGGCCAGCCCCGCTGGGGGGGGGGTGAAACACTAAACCCCTCTTGGCTACACTCATAGAATTCGGTGACTGATATATGGATAGTCTTACATTGAAGAAGGGTTTTTATCAAAAATTTCGGAGGGGGGTTTAAAATCAAGCTCCCCCTCCCCTTGGCTATGCTCTTGGAATTTCGAAATTCTTTACATTGTTTTTTTGTTTCTTTTGTTCTATAAAAGAGGGGGATTTAAAACCCAAAACCCCTTGGTTGCGCTGGGACAAATGATGGTTTAGTATTGAAATATCGCCTAAAGTTAACAAAATCTAAGCAAAAAATCAGTCAGTAAATTCGGACCCCCCCCCCCAATTTAATTTACCAACCCCAACCCCCCTGGCTACGCCCATGATGTATATATGTATACACAATTCTTTTATCGACGAATACCGGGCACACACGTTCTCGTTAAACGTGATAGGTGGTAGGGTTGAACCAATCATATTTAAAATCTTCTGGTTTTGTCATACATTTCTCTACGGAGCAATGTCAGATGATACTTTGAAATATAATAGGATAGCGAAGACTTCGTTTATGAAATTTTGGTTCAAGCGTCTTTAACTTTTAAAAAAGAGAGTTGCACTTTTAAAGACTAGTAACGAGCTTAAAGTTATTCATTCGATCTTTTATTTATATAACTATAGTTGTATATAGGATAAAAGTATTAAACATAAGAATAGATTTTAAAAAACTGTTTTAAAGTGTTTGTTCATAGCAGTTTTTATAAATAAACTTTATTAAACAAACTTTGTTTTTGCCTGAAAAAAGATATTACTTTTCTAATTGATCAAACGTATTATTTGATTTGAAAATATATTAAGTGTATTTTCAAAATGCGGAATAGACTTTTCCAGTTAATAAAGATATTAGTTATTTTCAGCATTTCTTCAATTAACATAATTAACGGGGAGCAACCTGTACCGACGTCCTACCTAGCCAACGCCAGTTGTTTTAACCGTTGTGATGAAAGCAGTTCTATTTGTTCCTGTAGAGTCCTGTGCCCAAGAGAAAAAAATTGCTGCGAAGATTATTTGGAAACCTGTTTTGAATTTTTAGACACGGATATAGCCAAGGTTTTAAAGCTGCTAGACTTAGTCAAAGAGTGCATATATTCTACTTACCTTATAATATCTGAGTGTCCTTCTGAGACACAACATATAGAACCTTATGACCCAGATAAAGCTTCCGATTTTTTCTCACAAAGGTTTGAAAATCTCGCTAGTGGCACTCACCCGTTGATTCAGTTATTTCAGCAAGTTCCTGTCACAGACTTGGAGACTGGATTCACTTTTAAAAATATAAGTATATACAAGTGTAATGGGATGCCAGAAAGACAGAGTCTAGTTTGGAATGTTTTCATGCAAAATTTCGGCCATCAAAATGGTGCAGAGTGGCAGTTTAACCCGTTCTTAGAGATTCAATTTGAAGGTTTTCCTCCTAGTGAGAAGGAGGCTGAAGGAATTCTTAAGTGTTCGGATAAGAAAAAAATGTATTACAAAACAGTGCCATCAAAATTTCAAAATATTTATTCCCATTATGAATATTTAGAAGGTACGCCTATTGACCATTACTGTGACATCTGTAGTACTGGCAATGAGGTTCTGAATTACGAATCAGAAGAGTTACGAAGACTTCAAAGAACATATCCCGTTGTGACGTCTTACACGCCTTGGAACAATAGTTTTAAGCTTCAGCTTGTTCCATATCTCAAAGAATATGAAAATATTTTATGGAAATCCTTGACATGTTCACATTTAAACACTAAAGAAAACAATGTTAGTTTATTTTGCAAAATAGATTTGTGTAGTGAGAATGTATGGACCACAGAGAGAGGGGAATGTAAATATTTACATCTACTGAAACTGGCAGTCCTTGAGGAAGAACAACTTATATCCACAACGTTTATCAAACAATTAACATTCTACGTAGAGTGTTATTTAACTTTATACGCTGGTTATCAAATAGTCAACATGTGGAATGATACAAAAGTATTTTATAGTCCACGGTTTGAGAAACTGTTCTACGTCACTCAATACATCGTTTTATCAGACGAAAAAATAAATATAAACGGCGACAATGAAGAGATGCTTTTTCATTTTACTCACTATGTCAAACTTATTCAATCTCTGTCTAGAATCAGAGCAGCAACGGCAACTAAAGATTTGCAACATCCTCCAGACTTGAGATCGATGATCTCTTTGATTTTGGACGATGAAGAAGACTTGTATTTGGTTCACAAATATTTTACGGTTCCTACAATCAATACATTGAATGGAACAAAGCGACAACTACTTCCGGTTTGTGCTAATATTTTTCAGTTCTCTTCCTTCAATCATCTGCCACACATAAATCCAATCTGTGTTTACGTGTCGAAGACTAGCGCCATGTCAGATGTGAAAACCACAGAGTTGCATAGTTGCCAGGATATTTTCAAATTTTCGAACTACCTAAACCAAAGTTCTAAAACCATCAACATTGTATTTTGGTGGTCTCTGTTAATATATCTAAATTACATCTGCATGAATTAATATTATATATATATATTTTAGAATGTAAAGATTATGTATCAATTCATGTATATATGTAAGTGGTTGGCCATTAATGGTTACGTGAGGTGATGTAGAAATTGTTGACCATTTTGCTAGCTTGTCTCCATTATATCTATCGATGCTCTACTGGATAAAGACATTATCAAAAAGATAGATAAAGCAATGAGCACCAAGCACACAGCTTCAAAGAGAGTTTTGGACATCATACTGCTGACTAACAAAATGTGTGATAAGCACCTCTACGAAACATGGTCAACCTACTCATGGCAGGAAAAAAAAAGCTGAATGTCTTCCAACTCCATTGCCTAATGTTGATTTTTTCTTAAAAAAGGTGGCAAGATAAAATAACCAATGTACAAGTGCTACAAAGTTCAAGGTGTCAGAAAATCCGCTGTTGTATCAGCAGAAGACGTCTTGTATGACTTGGCCACGTTCATAGAATGTCAGTAGGCTGACTTCCACAAGACATTCTGTTTGAAGATGTAAAAGAAGGCAGAAGAGCCGCTGGACACTCTTGTAAGACATGCCCAACTGTTTTCTTTGACTCATCACAGACTCATCACAATGTAGACAGCAGAAAACGAACTTATTTCGGTACCATTCAAAATAGGTAGCTGTAGTGTGAGTTTCTCCATCAGGGCTTTCAGGACTTAGTTTTGTTCAATTACTGAATTATTACTGAGTATTACTGTGTTTATGTATTAACACAATATTAACGTAAAATGTGTCTAGGTATTATAGTTAAATTGAATTACATATGTGAAAGTGTGTTATAATTAATTTTTAACTTCTAATATTTTAGTCCCAAGTTCAGCCCGACAGTCACACCATACATTACCAGTTGTACATAAACCAATAAACTAGGTGTGTGATGATTTGAATAAAATTGTGAATTTAATCGTGGTTGAGAAGCTAAGGGCACTTGAACTTGGCTAGGCTTGGCTACCTAGAAGGGGGCTCGAGGTTCGACACCCGACTAGGGCAGAGTTGTGTTTACTGAGCGCCCAAAGGCAGCACGGAAAACCCACTCCTAGACACCCCCTCCCCCCACGGGTCCATAAATGAGATTGGACCAAAGCACTCTGAGCATGCTATAAGCATGAAAGTAGCGCTATATAAAAGCTATAATAATAATATAATAATAATCTAATGATATGTTTACAAATAAATGGCCTCTGAACAATGATAATGATTAAAACATTTAAGTATATATAATATGATGTGAAAATTCAATACTTATAATATGATTGTAATAACTTAATTTTGAGTTTTGGAACAAACATATTCACCTTAAAAATAAGGTTCAATAAGAATATCCGAATAGTTTTTCAAAACAACAAGTTATCCAGACCACAACTGCTAATGCGCGTAGATCTATCTTCTGTCCAAGATGTTCATTGACGATCATCAATCAAGCAAGTTCATAGTTCACAACTTGAAAATGTAAGACCAGGTATGGACACAGCAACCCGCAGTCTGGAACATCAGACTCGTAAACACTTTTGAAATGTCAGACTGAGATAAAAACCACAGTCCTTAGCCTGAAGTCTAGATCTCAATACTGAAACCTTGGACTGAAACAAAGACCCTATAGAAAGATAAAAGAACAGATTCTTCTAATCTTCTGTCTTTTGCCTTAGAACCTTTTTCAATGGCAGGCAGGTCCATCCTTTTATGTTGTTTTTTCATCGCTTTCTCTGCCTGCCTCTTCTTCTTTTACCTGGTTCTGTTCCCTGAATGAAAGTCATTGCGAGCCCCGAAGACCTTGAAATATTGCCACAGATTCTAAGTTTGCGTATTTTACGATAGTTAGCAGCTCATCATGGAGTCCGATCGCTGCAGTAACCCTATCTCAAATCTCTTGGTTTTTGATGCGGTCTTTAAATGTGATAGCTGGATCTTTCTGTAGCATCTCAATTCCATGGCTATGATCCTCCTCTCTAGCTCTGCAGTCAGCGTCCAAGACTTACAAGCATATTAAAATGTGGCAATGACCAGGGAGTGCATTAGTCTGATTTTAGTGCCGAGGACTAAGCCTTTGTCTTTCCATATTATTTTAAGTTTTGAAAGGGCTGCTGAGGAATGTGAAATTCGAGCAATTAACTCAGGTTTTCTTATCATCTAGACAATAACTCGCAGATAATAATAGGGATGAGTTGAAACTTAGCTGGGGCCTCAAAACTGGCTTGAGATATCGCTTCTTTCTTCTTATCTTATACAATACAGACGTTACTTCAAAAAAGAAGATGATTACGTCCTACGCGTCATGCATAAGTCATGCATATTAACCAGTGACTTAAATTCTGCTAAGTCACTGGTTTTCCATGCTAGCTCAGGCAATCCATTCCATCCTCTAATAGCGCTAGGGTAGAAGGAACTTTTGTACAAATTAGTCCTAGCATATGGGACGAGAAATTTGCCTTTTTCTTTGTGTCTTTCTGAGTATTTTATTAAGTTTTGTTTTTGAATTTGAAGATTATGGTTAAGTGTTTTATGTATAATTGCTACTTTACTTTTGAGTCTTCTGTCCTGCAGGCTTTCTAAATTTAGTGATTTTAACAAAGGTGTTACTCTAGTCAAATGTGAATATTGATTTGTTATGAATCTCACTGCACTATTTTGTGTCTGTTCCAGTTTCTTAATGTTTTCTTGAGTTGAGGGGTCCCAAACAGAGGATGCATATTCTATTATAGATCTAACCAAGGTTAAATAACATTTTAGTTTTATGTTCTTTTTTTAACTATAGAAATTTCTTTTAATAAAACCCTAATGCTTTGTTTGATTTTTTTATTGTTTCATCAATATGGGGATTCCATGACAGTTTTTCATTTATTATAACACCTAGGTATTTTGCGTTTTTAGTCTTTGTTACTGGTTTACCATGAATAAGATAAGTGGAATTAATTTGTTTTAGTTTTTTGTTACTCTTAATAACTGACATTTTTCTGGGTGGAAAGACATGCTCCAATTTGATTCCCATTTCTATAATTCATCTAATTCTCTTTGTAAAATTTCTGTATCTTGTGTTGTTTTGATTGTTCTATATATTATGCAATCGTCTGCAAATAATCTGACTTTTGTTACTGAACTAATGCAATTTGGTAAATCATTTATGTAAATTAAAAATAGTAGTGGACCTAAGACTGTTCCTTGAGGTACGTCTGAGTTAACTTCTATTGGTGTTGATTTAGAGCCATTTATTATTACAGTTTGTTCTCTCCCTATCAGAAAATCTTTAATCCACTGATGCAGTGGACCATCAATGCCAAAATATTTTATTTTTTTAAGCAAACTATGGTGGTGAGCTTTGTCAAAAGCTTTAGAAAAATCTAGTAAGATAGCATCTATTTGCTCACTGTTGTCTAAGCCTTTTGAAAAATCATCAATGAGTCCTATTAGTTGTGTTTAACATGATCTATATTTCCTAAAGCCATGTTGGTATGGAGTAAGGACATTATGTTTATCTAAGTGGTTTATGATGTTGCTACATATTATGTGCTCTAGGATGTTACATGTGATGCTGGTTAGTGATACTGGTCTGTAATTTCCTGGGTCAGATTTTTCTCCTTTCCTAAATAGAGGGGTGACATTAGCTTCTTTTTTAGGCTAGAACATAATCTTTCTTATTTCCTTTCACGCCGTAAATCACCCGTTCATTGGTCTTTGTATTGTGGTTTTGCCTTTGCATAAATGTGAGCGTAAGCACCTTTGCTGAAAGCCTTCGTAAACCATTAATTTCTCATTTATTGTTCCACGTCCCACAGTCACTTAGTGGGACAAGGTTTTCATATTTCACTGATACCTATAATTCTCGACCTTTTTTTTACATGAAATAATTAAAAATTAATTAGAATACATTTTTTAAAAAAATTCTTACATAAATGCCCTTTGTTCTGATGTTTTTGTGTGTATCTATGGCGACGGTCGGACTAGGTTAGTGACTGGTTTTCTAATGATTCAAGATAAGCGGCAATGTCGTCATCAGTACTAGGTAGGAGAGAATCGCCAGAGTCAAAGTGAGTTTGGTTTTATTTAAAATACTATTCTATATTTTTACTACTTTCTACTACATTCGATCTCACTTCATTTTGTTTACATTGTAATAAAAGTAATTTATAATGATGTTCAGAAAGAAATTATGCAAGTTATTTCAAGTTATATAATACAGCGGTTCAGTTGTCTGCCAGAAGTTCCGAGCTACAAGTCAACGACCGCCCAAAACATCTATAACATTAAATGAAATAAATAGTTTGGGGTCTAAAACAAGACGTTATTCCAGATCTAGGATTTGTAACTTCATAGGACTTAGGGAGTGACCAGAATCAGTAATTAGATGTATTCTATTGACCTTTAGTTATTTCATTTATCCTGTTAACGACTCTCATTAGCAACCTTCATTTGTATCATTAGAATACTCGAAAAAAAAAGGGGGGAGGGGTCGGAATTCACCCCGCCCCAAAATTAAATCCCCCACACACAAATTGTGTGTGGGGGATTTAATTTTGGGGCGGGGTGTGCCTTTTTTTTTCTGTAATTTTGTTTACAGTAGGTGAGATAGTATGTTAATCTATCACTTGCCACAGCGCTACCAAAGGGTGTTTTGGGTTTAAAATGCTCCTTCCAGTGTGTTTTGATGTTAATACCCCCCCTTCCTCTTCTTTCGGCCTTAAAAGAATATAGCAAACGACAGTCACATAATTCCATGAGCGTAACCAAGGGGATTTAGGGGTGTAACCCCCCCCCTCCAGCAGTTTTTGACGTTAAAACCCTTTTTACAATATAAGACTTAAGCAAACAACAGTAACCAGATTCTATAAACGTAGCCGTAAAGAGTTTTGAGTTGAACCCCCTACCTCGGGTTTCGAGGTTTAAAATGCCCTTTTAGATAATAAAAAAAAAACTAAAGCGAACGACAGTCACCAAATTATATATGCGTAACCAAGTTTTTTTTTTTAGTTTATATGTATAGGGAGAGGGGAGCAACACCCCTTTCTCCCTGCCTCCTAAAAAAATCCTTGCTACGTTCATGATTTGTATCAAGATCTATGTTAACCAAATCTATGTACAAAGCTTATATCAACTCACTCTTTCTGTCTGTTTTTCT
>JADKLZ010000130.1:36892778-36904096 GCA_021533235.1 Biomphalaria straminea | reverse complement strand
TTGTTCATTTTACTCACTACGCCAAACTTATTCAATCTCTGTCTGGACTCAGAGCTGGAATGGCAGCTAAAGATTTGCAACATCCTCCAGACCTGAGATCGATAAGCTTTTTGATCTTGGAGGATTTTCAAAATATGTATTTGGTTCACAATTATTTTACGGTTCCTACAATCAATACACTGAATGGAACAAAGCGACAAATACTTCCAGTTTGTGCTAATATTTATCCAATCTCTTCATACCTACGTCTATCAGACGTAGATCCAGTCTGTGTTTACGTGTTAAAGAATGGGGACATGGCAGATGTGAAAACTACACAGTTAAATATTTGCCAGGATATTTTCTTATTTTCTAACTACCAAAACCATAGTTCTAGAACCATCAGCATTGTGTTGTGTTTGTCTCTTTTAATTTACAGTAGCACATGACCTAGCCTCGCTAGGTTGAATAATTAGTTGAGATAAGATTTTTACTTATTTTTGGAATTTTTTTTGTAAGGACAAAGCTGAGCGATCCGGTAAAGACACTATGCTAGTATTCTAAAGAAGTATTCATCAAACCAATTTTAGGACAAAAAAGTCGGATCAGTCAACGAATTCGCATGCGTTGCATCTTCTTTTTTTTATAAACCTAAAAAAAAAAAACAACTTTAAAAGTCATGTGTCACATCCTGATAGTGTGACTGTTCTTGAGTATTGTATTAGGACCTCTTCTGGCCTTGATGTAATACACTTGTGATATGTAAGCTTACTGAGTTCTAAGACCATAACGAATAAAAATATGAATCAACTCAGATGTCGCATACTTCACTTTTATTTAACACATATAATATAATATAAATTGGAAATCTCAGCCATCAATAACTTGAATACATTACACCAATATTGCACATCCAATTATATTTAAAAAATGAATTCACAATAAGTACATAGAAAAACATTCTAATTCTACAGACCAAATAAACGTCTATCCTTTAATACATTATGGCGTTAACTGACTAAGAACACGTGGTCTCCCTATGGTCTTGTGAACAAAATTGGTACCCCCGTGAAAACGTTTTCACGTATACTGAAATCATCCCGTGCATCTTACTTTAGTCATAGTGTTACATCATGTTCCAGAGTTTACCCAGTTCAGCCCCAAAGAACCCCGTAAATGGACATCTCCTTAACGTGGATGACCACTTCGCATATCTAGGACGCATAGATGACGCATCGCTTTCATAACCGGCTGACCAGGGCCAGCTGACCAGCTTTTGGACTCCTCGAGGAGTGGGATTGCCTGCCTAAAAAATCTGTGCCTACCTAGCAGTGGTTCTCTCAATCCTTCTCTATTGATCTGAGACATGGGTGTTATACAGAAAGCAACTATGACTTTTTTTGTTATACAGAATGCAACTAAGACTTTTTTGTTATACAGAAAGCAACTATGACTTTTTTTGTTATACAGAATGCAACTAAGACTTTTTTGTTATACAGAAAGCAACTAAGACTTTTTTTGTTATACAGAAAGAAACTAAGACTTTTTGAACGCTTTCACTAAAGTTGTTTTTACTCTATCGTGATATTACGGTGGCAAGACCGCCCTACAACAAGCGAACGCCGGTATGAACAGTATAAATGCAATTTTTTGGTTCGACAATTACGCTGGAGAAAGCACTATTCCGTATGTGGGAACGTATGTTTGCAAAAGGCAATCTTTTGTGTGTTAGTCGTAACAGAGATATCCCAGAGAAACGCTTTAAAGACCAGCTTAAGCACAAACTTGTTTTAACTGACTTATAAGAGGTCATCAAACTGCAGGCGGATTCCGATTAGATAGCTGGGGATATGATGTACAATGGACGCGGGATACACAAAAGAAAACAAACAAAAAAAAAACTTTTCCCCATAGTGAATATAAAGAAATTGGACTATCTTATCTTCTTATCTTAAGTGTTAAAGACGTTACTTCAAAAAAAAGATGTCGTCGACAGTCTTTCGTGCATTCAGTAATGTATATTAACCAATGACTTAAATTCTGCCAAGTCACTGGTTTTACTGGCTAGCTCAGGCTACCCATTACATGCTCTAATAGCGCTAGTGAAGAAGGAGCTTTTGTACAAATTTGTCCTAGCATATAGGGAGAGGAATGTGCCTTTATCTTTGAGTCTTACAAACATTTATAGATTTATTTATCATGGAACTATAGAAGAAAAAAAACGAAATAAAATGTGGATGCTGGGTTAATTATTTTGCGAACAGTATTACTTGTATTCATAGGGGAGAGCAGTGTAGATGACTTTTACTTTGTTGACAAGGCTGTAACAGCATACTGGCTACGAAGCAATGTAACATACCGATGCGTAATACTGTAGAATGCTGGTCATCAAGATGTCGAATGCTGGTCATCAAAATGTCGAAAGCTGGCTCGTATGCCCTGGAGCTGCACTTAACACGTAACAGACATGAATTGTTTTGATGGTCTATGTGTTGATGTGACAAGTTGATGAATGCAGATGTTGGCAGCGAGTTTGGACTAGACACATTCAACTAGGGGTGTACCGGATAGTATTTTTGATATCCGGCCGGAGCCGGATATGACAGGATAATAAAATTTGATATTCGGCCGGAGCCGGAGCCGAATACCTAAGTGTCTTGTAAATAACTTGAATTGCTGAACATTTTTACGAAACTGTTAAATAATATGCCTATATTTGTTGGTTTTATTTTATTTCTTTTATATACCTTATTGTTTTAAACTCTGTTACTGCTTGAGTTATTAAAGATTAACAGTATTTATAAACAGAAATTAATCTGTTTAGCATGAGCGTGTCTGTGTGTATGTACGAGACCACCAACCATAAAGGCTGTGAGTTGGAGGGTCAATGTAAAATATGTTTGTATATATTTAATTAGTTAATAATGTAAATCTCTCATCTGGCTTGTATGGTGGTTGGATGTATGTGTTAAAGAATTTCGACCAACAACTGGTCATCAGACTTGTATTTTTAAGTCTAAAGACTTCTTCTGGTTCTGGCTTTAAGAACTTAATACTTATAGCTGTTCGTTAATTGTTGGAATCTGGAGCGTAGTAGGTCATATATTTATGAATCTATTTGCGGCAAACGATATTTTATTAACAACAGAAACATACCTTACACCCACATATTGCCTGAACCTTAAATGTTGCGATGCGTAGATTTAACTGTAATCTGTAGGCCTGTTATTGATATCAATGTTTAGATCTACTGTTCAATAGATCAAAGAGCATTAGGAAAACCAACTATAGAATGAAAAAAAAAACTCACCCACACCCTCCCTAAACATAAAAAAAACCTACATAATTAGACTTTGTGTTCGACTGATCGTAACAACCTGGTCAGATAGACGTAGTGAGCCTACACATGTCCTAGTGCAGTGTGTATAGATAATTGTGTTGACCTTCAAGCGTTTTTTTTTCCTTTGGGCATACGCAATAATGTTTAGCGTGCATGGTCAGTCAAGCATATAGATAGGCTAAATTATATCCATACACTAGGTTACAGAGGTCAAGTGTTTCCAGCATATTTTTTTTTATTTGCTAGATCTTCAGCACCCTAAATGACATTTCTCTCCAAGTAAACAAACTTAGTGTCATCATCTGTTGACCTATAGACAGTGTCAATATGTCTTAACAATTTGCGTTAATCCATTCTGCCTTAAGAATCATGGATTAAACAAATAAGAAGTTGGGGGTGTTGAGACTCTTGAGCCCTCCCTTTAAAGATACCGCTGGTCAGTGCCTGTTTGGCTTGTAGTCCAGCTTCCTAATTGACACTTAACTCAAAGTAAACAAACTTATTACCCGGCCAATAGGTTAAAAGGTGTGGTTTGTGGTCCAGACCATTTGATTGACAACCTATATCATAATAAACAGACCCAAACCAGGTTAACCTTATAGAGATATGGCTTGTAGTCCCGCCCCTTAATACAAACTCTCCATTAAGTAAACAAACTTAGTTCCCTCATAAGAAGTGACCGCTAGACAGTGTCAACACGTTGATTTCTGGCTTAATGTGGTCAGCTGTCTATCTGTAAACTCAATGTTATGGACTAAACAAACAAAGGGAGGTTGGGGTTGCTCATCTCTACCTTTGCAGATATACCCGAACATCTAGACAGATTATCAGCGTGACGTGGTTACCTAAGGAATATTACCTGTTTACTAGACCACTTAAAGATCGCCTGTGTTGTTTCAATATTTAATTGAAGTGTTACATCCGTTTGATGTATTTGGAAAAGACTTATCGTGGAGGCGCCTAATAATATTGATAGAAATATAGGTACTACGCTGTAGTTTATACCAGCCGGTAGTAATATTCGACCGGAGCCGGATATTACAGAATAGTGAAAAAGAACCGAATATTCGGCAGAAGCCGAAGCCGGAGCGACTATCCGGTACACCCCTACTTTCAACAGAACAATCCATACATAAGATTGAATAAATCCAGATGATAACTTCAAAACAGTTTAAAGAATACAAAGGGTACAGTCTACGTCGTCATTTTCACATGTCCTGCCTGTTAGTTCTCTATTTTCGATAATACTTTAATGATCTGTCACGTCACTACGGAAAAATCTAATTAAACCCAAGCTTCTACTCGTCTTTCTTAGTTTCTATTGTGTCAATATAGTAGTACTGATTGACTTGAGTACGACTTTAGCAGACAAATGACGTTTATCTATATTTTAAATATAAAGTAAGGCGTATGTATGTAGGCTAAGTGCCGAATAGAAATCAAAACCGTTTCACCAATCTTGATAAAACTTGGCATAAATGTTCCTTGGGTACTAACTTAGACCGTAGTTATGTATTGTAGCCATAAAACAAACTTAAGACCCTCAATAAAAGTTAACAAACTCTATGAAAGGCCAGGGGTCTCAAACTCATATCAGCATGTGGGCCGCAGTGGAAAGTAACAACCAGTCAGCGGGCCACACCACGAAAAGAGAATGTTTTTTCATAAAATTTTACAAACATTACTGTCGCTGCAGTTAAATGCTAAAATAAAGTTTTTATAATTATTAATTACGTAAGTGTAGTTTATTACAAGCACATGCAGATTAGTT
This sequence comes from Biomphalaria straminea, assembly GCA_021533235.1. NCBI lineage: Eukaryota > Metazoa > Mollusca > Gastropoda > Planorbidae > Biomphalaria > Biomphalaria straminea. The sequence goes on along the minus strand of JADKLZ010000130.1, from coordinate 36,899,006 downwards.
GACTAAAAAAGTGGACCGTGGTGTCTGTCACTAATGAAAAAACAAACTATAATTACTAGGCCTACTGCAGTTGGCTCGTCCCTCATGTTTCTGTCCACTCAGCTGAGAGCGTTTGGCAGATACAGACCATCGACGTTAGGCTTGAAGTCGCGTGTAGTGGCAAGCCGCAAGGTTGCTCTCAGATGCTCATTAGTCAGTTTTGATCGTTATGCTGTTTTGTTGATCTTCATTCTAAAGAAAAACTGTTCGCAAACGTACGTACTCCCAAACATCGCTAGAATTTTATCAGCTGCGCAGAATACGTTTGGAACTTCTAGATCTATCTGGGAAGAAACTGGTAGAAACCTGGAACGCCAACATCAGCGTATTTTTGCTTCAGTGTCACAGTGCAGGTCCTCTGGAACGTTTTTCATGTCAGCTGCCTGCGAACGAAGTGGCAACAAGGAAAAACTGGTTCGAGAGAAGTGAATTGCTGAAAGCGGTGTTCAAAATCTGTTAGTAGTCTGGAGAGGATGTCTACTAGTTTTTCAGGCGCTGTGGTTCAACCGTCATGCCCTGTAGAAAATAGAAATGAGCCAGGTTTCCATCTGCCAGCTGAGTGGTCCACAGCTTGCACCTGAATGTTTTGATGCGGTCAGACATCACGGTATCAGCTGCTTTGTGCCCTGTGGTTGTGAATTTAGTGCATAGAAATGTTTGCGTGAGTAAGAAAAGCAATATCCGACAAAAACATTGGGTCACTGAGCTGAGGTATGTCTCTGTCTTTCATTGCCATGAATAATGCTATTTCCCGTCTCAGTTAAAAAATTCTCTGCAGCACTTTTCCACGACTCAACTATCTGACTTCCAAATGATACAGCAACTCTCCGTATTCCGTTTCTAAATCAGCTACAAATGAAACAAACTATCTGTGGTTGAGACCCTGTGCACATTTGAAGTTCACGGTCTTGACAACATCCGTTAAGTTCTTCATTTGTAGACTTTAGCAAGAGAGTGCTTTTAGGTGAAGAAAAAGTGTATGTCTGCAAAAGGTTCCGCCAAGCTGAGCTGATTCCGTTTCTCTACCATTAATCCAACAACACCAACCTTCTCTGGACATATTGCTGGAGCACAGTCTGTAGCCACTGAAACAAGTTTTTCCCACGGTAGCCCACACCTGTCAATACAAGCTTCCAGTTCTTGAATGTCGCACACGTCGTGCAGTTGTAAATCATTTCACGGCTTTTATGTGGTCATTGTAAATTTTATCTAATTTTTTTATTTCGCGTACATGGTGGCGGACCGCACAAAATAGCTTCGCGGGCCACATGCGGCCCGCGGGCCGCATGTTTGAGACACCTGATCTAGGCTATGTTTACCCTATTGACATGAGAAAAGATCGAAAGGATTTAGATATTGATCTAATTTTAAGAACTACACTTTGCACGGATAGTTTTTCACTTTGACACATGAAAATACAAAATATAATCTATAATCTTTGCCCTGTTTAGAACCTCTTTCAATGACATGTCCGTCCATTCTTTTATGTTGTCTTCCCACCGCTTTCTCTGTCTGCCGCTTCTTCTTTTTTTCTGGAACCGTTCCTATAAGGAAGGTCTTTGCGAGCCCCAAATATCTTATAATATGGATAAAATGTATCCAGCTCTAAATGCAGAAAATAACTAACAAGGTTACAAAGACAGATTGTGTCGAATGCCAAAATGCAGGGCCCTTAAAAAGGTCAACCCCCGGGCCCCCCCTCCAATCCCTAAATACGCCACTTCCAGTCTGTCAGAAAGTCAAGGGCATTATGACTTTCAACTATTCCAAGAGACAGTGCAGCTGGCTGCGATATGTTTGTGTCATGCCATAAGGATGAAAACAAAAAGCTCGTATGACTTCTGGCGGAAGCTTTCTTGAGATAGGCCTAATAATAACTAGTCGACCGGCGGCATAGCATACGCCGCTATTTACCAGGGCAGGCCTTAGGCACTGCAACATATGCGACCATATGCAGTGGGTCCCGCACTTTAATTGGACCCGTGCTAATTTTTTAGGTGTATAAATTATTAAATCAAGTTACATGAAGTGAATTCCTTTCTCCAGTCTATATTTATTTATGTCTATGCTATTTTGAACTTCTCTTTTGAGAAATATATATAGAGATAGATAGAAAAAAACACGACAGAAAATAGTCTCTACTCTCCGTGCACTATTGGTTCTAATATTTGATGCTTTAAGGCAAACTTAATACAGAATAATATTTAGACTTCTATTTCAGGAATAGTACTAAACTTTTTCCCAGTGTTGTTGACGGTCGTTGAATTGTAGCACCAAATTACTGGTAAACAACTAAGACTAAGACTAAGACCAAGACTAAGACTGCTTTATTGATCCTTAAGGAAATTTGTTGTGATTACAAGCACTCTTTTCTCATATAAAGACAACACAACAGAAACATAGACATAAATACAACAGACACAACATAAAGAGTTCATTCAGCGACTACACACAGGCATCTTGGTGCTTTTCATGTTCCCTGATTAATGAGTGGCGGTGATAGAGTCTGACCGAGAGAGGAACGAACTAGTTTTTGTACCTCTCCGTTCTTGTTTTAATTGACAGCAGTCGCCCACATCGCGACGACCTGGCGTAGTTTTGATCCGTAGTCTTCCAAGATTTTTTAGATTTTTCTTATGCACTTTTGTTCAAAAAGTTCCTTTAAATGTGGTAATCTTGTGAGTGTAATGTTGATGCCCTTATAATGATATTTTTTAGATGTCGAAACAGTTTAGAAGAGGCGTTGCCTTGCCAACAAGTTATTCCGTATGTTAGCTAAACCGCTGTATGCGTATTATATCTTAACTTTTAAAACTTGAAATAATATGATGACATTTTTTTGGAAACAATATTAAAAATTATTTTTCAATTAATATAGCCAAAATCATTTTGTGATGTAATGCAATACATATGTAGTAGTCTTTAGTAATAATATAAATGGTATTTTAAACAAAATATTACTCATAAAAAATAGTCTCATGTTAGGAAGTCATCTAACCTAAGACCGCTGACGACAATGCCACCTATCTTGCATCATTCAAAATCAGTAACTAACATCTTCCAACTGTCAACATTAACACCCGCACACTGTGACACACAGACTTCTTAACACCCCTTAAAAAATATCTGTCTTTTCTCTGGGGTCAACAAGTGTTATATCTTTTTTTTTACTCCTCTTTTTTTAGTGAAATAAACGATTACATTCAATGCTGCTGTTGGTGTTGTTTTGTTTGTCTGTCATCCGTCCGCCCGTCACATTATTAGATTTCAAAAACTAAAAAGTAGTATTTGATATCCATTTGTGGCATTTTACGTCTCTAGAGACGATCTTTTCCCCTTGCAAGCTCTTGTGTGACTAAAGAGGCCGATCCTTGATACACATCTGCGATCGCAGGTTGAGCATATGTAGTCACCAGGCGCCGTTGCACTTTCACCCTTCTTTCTGCTTCTGTTGTGTATGGCATCTGCAATCAAAGACCCCTTCTTTATGCTCTCTCTCCAAGTGGATCTATCTTGTGCCACCTCTTCCCAGTTGCTGATGTCGATCTTAAAGAGCTTCATGTCACGTTTGCATACATCTGTATAACGTAAGAGTGGGCGACCAGCGGCTCTTCTGCCTTCTATTAGATCCCCATACAGAATATCCTGTGGGAGTCGACCTACTGGCATTCTACGAACGTGGCCAAGCCAGCCAAGGCGTCTGCTGCTGACTTTTGTTACCTTGGCTCCATCATATCCAACAACACTCTACTGGATAATGACATTAACAACAGGATAGCCAAGGCAATGGCCACCATGTCACGGTTGCAGAAAAAAGAGTCTGGGACAACATATTGCTGACTAACAGCACTAAAGCTCTAGTCTACAGGACCTGTGTATTGCTATACGGAAGTGAAACGTGGTCAACATACTCATGGCAGGAAAAAAAGCTGAATGTCTTCCACCTCCGATGCCTAAGGCGGATCTTTAAGATAAGGTGGCAAGATAAGATAACCAACGAGGAAGTGCTACAAAGAGCAGGTTGCCAGGACATCCGCTCTGTTATCAACAGTATTTGATATAAAGCTTGCTATAAACTCCTATGAGTGTTGACCCTCTACTTGACTTTAAAGTTACCCTTTCAGACCTTGCGATCTATAGAGCTAAACAACGTAACGTGCAGGGTGTCGTGTGGCCAGCACAATGACCAACCTCCTTTACCTAACCCTAACTCAAGTCAGGTATCCATTAGAATTGGGTAGACTCAGGGGCGCCTAAAAAAATCACGAAATTCAAAATACCAGTCTTCACTGGGATTTGAACCCAGCTCTCTAGGTTAGGAAAGGAAAAGTTTAACCACTCATTCACCACATCCACCCTTTCCGTCAACTTTACTTTGGAATATTTCTGTCTTCTGGCCAGCACATTCGGTTTACACAACTGGTCAAGTGTTCTGCCCTACTGGACTAGACGAATATTTCAGAATTACATCATAAAACCTTAACATTGTAGCAGCGCATTCAGGGAAATGAATACTAGTGAATACTATAAAAATATAAACAATCAATCCATATTTTTACTGGGTTTTTTTCGCGATATAACTAGCTGTTTACATAACAAGTGTTTCTTTATGGACACTTTATGCTATACGCCTCTACATTTGGAATAACTTTAAACACAGTTATCACCAGCTTTGTTTTATACGTAATAAGTTTGAAACTGGAATTTCCAACTAATTTGATTAAATACATCTAAACCTCCATAGCGCACAGTCACGCTAGTGCTAATAAATTTAAGGCTTCAATAGAGAAAAATGTTTTTAAAGTAGGATCTAAACAAGAATGAATTAATGATGTTTCCCCTTCAGACCTTGCGATCTATAGGGCAGATGATGTTAAGGCCAGTGGTTTCTTTCGCCAACGGTTACAAGCAAACTGGCATTTGTGGTTCATTTACTTTACCCAATTTTTAATAAGAAGAACAATCTATTATTAAACTAATTAAAGACGATTCAATCATGAATGACATTATTCAGATTAAAGCAACCTTTTTTAAGTTTATTTTATTCACGCCTGAGAAGATATTAATAAAGACACAGATGTTATTGCAAAAATAATAAAAGATAACTCTTTATGCCCATGTCCAGATGCTGTCAGGATATTTCGGCAAACATTGTTCTCTGTACTTTTCAAGCCTATATCATTGTCTCCCTTTGACACGTAAACGCATAGTGGTTGTAATCTGGAAAAATCCTTACCGTTGACATGAATTGGGGATAGCCGAGCACAAACTGGAGTTATGTTTTGTGATCTATTCAGTGCATTAATTGTAGTCATAATTAAGGAATTAGGAACTAGATATTTATAGTGTGTACCCCCGAATTCCAAAATCTCCATTGTGTTTCTGTCTGGTGGTTGTTGCAGTTCTTGTGGTGTCATTTGAGCTCTAATGGACGCCAGAGATCGGATAAGTTTTGCGAAATGTGTGAAATGAACAATTTCATCTTCTTGATTTCGTTCAGGATATGTTTCTTTGTTCATCAAAACAACAAATTCAGTGACATAGAACAGTCTTTCAAACTGTTGATTGTAATAAATCTTTGAAACATTAAACTCGTTAATTACGTCATAACCAGCGTATGTACTTAAATAGCATTGAACATAATAGGACAATTTGTTTAGGAATGTTCTGGAAATTAATTTGTCCTCTTCTAGTACCGATAGCTTAAGTAGGTGCAAATATTTACAATCGCCTTCCTCTGTTTTCGAAAAGGTTTCCTTACACATATTTATCTCGCACAGAGAACTCATTTTATCGTCTGTATTGGAATTAGAGCAGTGAATAGTGTTCCATTTTATATCGGTATAGATGGTAGGTATTAGTGTGATCTCGAGTTGAAGCTTATTAGGCTTGATACTGAAACTCGCTATAAGTGGGTATAACGCTTCAATTCTATCATAAGTGTCTATTTCGTTATTTTGCGTTAGTGCATCGTCTGAATTTAAACACAAAGAACAGTAACTGTTAATACCTTTCCTCTTCAAATAATTAATCTGCAATAATTTGTCATAATTTTTAGACGGAGCTGTTTTATAGTGTAATCTCATATCCTCCGTACATTGAAGGATTCTATCAGCCTTCTTTACTCTTGGAGGGAAAAATGTATAACGAACCTGTGACAGTAAATTTTGCAGCAAGACTTTGTGGTTA
>JADKLZ010000130.1:36835116-36845387 GCA_021533235.1 Biomphalaria straminea | reverse complement strand
GTGCGAAGTGTTCCGCTAAACACTCAGAATGTGCGAAGCGTTCCGTTAAGGAAAAGTTTGAGAAACACTTTTGGGGGCTTCGGAACAAAACGTGTCTTGCCGCTGAACTCAATTGTCGCCGTTAGGCGCCTTGGATTCAGTGGTCTACGTGACTAAATGCAGGCTTTTCCGCTAATTGGTTTTTCAGTCGTACGTCCTCGAGGGACGGAACAATCACAAGGCAGACATTTGTTACGATTTAGGCCAACTTTACGTATGGCCACCGAAAGCTTTGGTTGTTTTCATCTCAGTCATTTCTTTCGTTCGGCTTAAAGACTGAAGCTCCAACTTCATAGCACGACATTGGATTTGTAATTACCAATATCTACAAATCGTAAGGTCTATCTAGTTGTTATTTCTTTACACAAATGGTCTTGACCTAAGCGCTATTCACATATCCTAAGTCTACACAAAATAAAGAACTTCCAAACAGAAGGGAATTCTTACAGTAACTGTTTTATAATAACCCCGAGGAGTTAGTTCATTAGTGATCTTCGGCCTCTTTAATGTCGGTCAAGTCTGTTCAATAGCTTGCATTACACATTGTTTAGCTTCCTTTAATGGAGAAAACTTGTATTGAACGTGGCGAGTTAGGCGTTAGTTAATTAAACTCGTCTCTTCCAAGCTATTGTTTGGCTTAGTATTTTCTCTCTCCTCTCTCTTTTTCCCTACCTCCCCCACATAGAAAGACATTTGTTCAATAGAAACAATTGCTTTAAGTCCACTTAACAATGTCCATTTAGAAATGATGATGTGTCCGGGATGTAACAGTACTTCCCTATAACAGGCAACTATAATTATTTTAGTTATTTTTAAGGCCTCCTGAGATTTCTAATCAGGTTAGTTTCCATCACCATTAGAACTTTTTTTCAATATATTAAAATATACAGCAGTCGTTATTTTATCAATATCTATGCTTCAAAATGCAAAACGCTTCAAAACGTCAACTTGTTGTAACTGACATAGAAGAGAGCACTTGGTCGCAGGCGGCCTCAGAACGAGACAGCTGGAGGTCACTTGCAAAAACTGCGGGATATACATTTGAGGCCAAAAGAAAATCCGCTTCCAAGGTCAGACGTAGACCAAAGATACCGAAATTAAAAGAGAATCTAGATCGACCACAGGCGGATAATGGCTGTGCCTGCGCTGGATGTGGCAAAATATGTAGGTCACAGATGAGTCGAAGACAAGCCTTATTATTATTATTATATTTCGATGAAGGTCTGGTCTTTAGGTATGCGCTCTAACTATCGACCCGATGATGCCGAGCTCAATCCTTTCTAGATTCGATCCCTAGCCCTCCAGCGGGAACTTTAGACTACGAGGAAGTAGTCTTTTCGTCTGATGGAACGTCCAAAACTTATAAAACCAATCAACTATGTAATGTCAATAAATAATATTAATTATAAAATATGAATCCAAGATTATCAATCAAATAAATGTATGTCCACATTGTGCATCTTGGAGTTTGTTAGTTACGTACAAAATGTGAAGAATAAACACATGGGTCTGAGTGTGTGCATTTCAAAACATACAGTAAGTAGGAAGTAAAGTTTCCTTTACAGACATTTCGCTGTAAAGGGCAGATGATGTAAAGGTCTTCTGCTGTTTTTTTTTGTGCCCCACGGCTATCGAGGGTGTCATGTGGCCAGCACCAGGGCCGGTCTTAGGCCACTGCAACCTATGCGGTCGCTGTGGGCCCTGAGATTTCATAGGCCCCCCGCTATTTCTAGGTGTAAATAGTAAATTGCTTAATATATACGAAAAATTCCATAAAATCTCCTGAATTTATTAAAATCTCCCGGAAAATAGACAAAATTGTCATTTGTGGGTGTCATTCTAGCAAAAAAAAAGGCATTGTCAGCTTTCATCTAATAAAATGTAATAATAGGGTGAATTTTCTTTAAATGGAAGTTCCAATACTTATTTAATTTTATAGTCAATACATATAACTATGCAAAGATTTGCAAGGTTCTTAAAGTAAAATTAATTTGATCGCAATTTTGTAATTGATGAAATAAGTCTGAAATCCAAAGTCAATTTTTTTTCCGATACTAAATCTTAATTTTCACTTATTATCCTTATTCCCTCCCAGACTTGACCCCGCGCAAATCAGTTTCGTATAGGGCCCCGCAATTGTTAGGACCGGCCCTGACCAGCACAACAACCAACCACCTTTACTTTTCCCCAACATAATATAATGTCAGGTACCCATTAGAACTGGGTGAACTCAGAGGCACCCAAAGATACCGAAATTAAAAATCCCAGTCTTCACCAGGATTCGAACCCGGTACCCCCCGCTCAGAAGCCAATCGATTTACCGCTCAGCCCCCACACTTGCAACACATTTCAAAAGATAAACAACGTTTTAAAAAAACTTATAATTCCAAAAAAAAAAAAGGAAAGCGTAGAAGATAAAATTTGAATCTCAGAACTTTTAATGCAATCAAATTTCCTCCATCTTTCCATGCTTAAAAAAAACTTATTTGACTAATGTTCCGTTGTGGGTTTTAGACAAGACAGACTCATTCAATAAAAGCATTTATGTATTGCTGCGCCAGTGGGCGTGCTGAGATAAGTGCATTTCCTGTCCATCGCTGGACATTGGTCAATGAACCTGTCGTGATTGCACACAGCCTGTCTGCAGTGCGGGCAAAGCTGTTATGCTGATGAAATTAAGGATTGAAAGAACTCTGCTGGGTGCAGGGTATGTTTGTTTTACTGTCTGGTGATGCACGCGTTGAAGGGCGTGGCTTCTGTCTCCTACTTTAACAACATAACAAGGAAAATAATAATTACACAAAAAAAAGACACAAAAGGGGAAAAACCGCACAACTACAGCCATATTTATCTATAGTTAAAAATGTATCTTCCTCTATATTAAAAAAACATAATCAATTATAACCAATGAAACAATTAAAGGTTTATATTTTAATTGATTCGTGTGTATTCATCGACAATTAATAATTGTGCAAAGTTTTAACTTGATCCAAGAGTTGGAAGTGGAAGAAAAAACCCAGACAGACAAACAGAGTGAGCTTGTAAAATGTCTTCAATTCAATGACATTTTTTTAAAGGAGACCTGGCTAATTCACTCGATTAGTATCAGCCATGACTATAAGGGTGAGTCTTCTTATAATTGGTGTCTCTCCTGGTAAGTGATTGTCCATCACCCTGTTGCATTATGTACAGCTCCATAAATTTTCTAAGAATGTTCTTTTAACAAGTCAGTCAGTTGGTAAAGTTCAGACCTTGCGATCTATGGAGCAGATGATGTTAAGGTCATCTGCTACTTTGGCCAGGGTGTTATGTGGCCAGCGCAACTACCAACTGCATTTACTTTCCCCAACTAAAGTCAGGTACCCATTAGAGTTGGGTGGACTCAGAGACGCCCTTAAAAATCCCAGTCTTCTCCGGGATTCGAACCCAGGACCCCAAGTTTCGGAAGCCAAGCGATTAACCACTCGACCCCAGTCTGTAGGTGGCTTTTGTTAATGTCCAGGTCTCTCATACATAGTTTTGTAGTTTTCTTTGTAATTTTTTTTTTCCGAGATAACGTTTATTTTAATATTCCACTCAAGGTCGAAGAAATGCCGATGTTCCTATCCTTCTATCGAACTACTTTGTTTTTCTCACGTTACACGCATCCAATCTGGCAGGTTTTTTGTTTCTATTAGAAATTGATAAAGAATTCTACGTCTTGATTCATCTAAAATTTATATATAAGACATGACTCCCAAGTGATAGACAAGGGGAGACCACCAACACAACTAATCAGTTTTCTACCGGAAGTAAAGCGCCCTTGTTTGCCTCGTTCTCAGACCTATATCTTTCATTTGATGTCACTTTCTCAGTTCTGCTATTCTGATACAAAAGTCGATAGTATCTATTCTAGGCACGACATCAAATCTTCTCTTCCTTTACTCTCTTTTTTATTGTTTTTTTTTCTTTATTTCATCAGGAAATTCCGATGTTTTTATCTTTAATTTTGTAGTCTAAAGCAATGTTTCCCAAGCGTTTGACATACGTGTACCCCTTTTATAATTTTTGTAATGCTGAATACCTCTCGTCCCTCGCCACCAGAACAATTTAATATAAATGGGTATTTAAGAAATTCATTATAGTTAATGAGGTGCAACGCATACCCTATCTTAAATCTACTCGTACCCCAGAGGGTACACGTACCCCACTTTAGGAAACACTGGTGAAAGGGAATTAAATTGTGATTTATGGCCTGGACCTGGGATGTCAACAGGTGCACGAGCTGATTACAAATGCTTGCAATTAAATATTCGAAAAAATTATAATATGAGACCTATACATTACATGTGAAACCATGCCATTATTTTTTATAATGATGTATATTTTCACCCTTTTATAAGATCTTTGTTTTATAAGTTAGTCTTTTGTGCAGGAGTGGTCAATGACATATGATAAAATATTGCTCTAGTTCAGTGATGCCCAGCCTAATTCGACCTGCGGGCCAATTTAATTTCCGACATTCGTGTCGCGGGCCACATGACCGAAAAGATACAAAAACATAATGAAATGGAACTAAAGTTAAGACCCGTGGATCTAACACATTCATTAGTGAGATGTTTGAAGTTGATCTTCTTTTCTACCCTTCGGAAAAAAATGACTTTATTTGGCTACTTAAAATATGAGCAATATTATATCTAGCTTAACCACATACTCATTTTCTTATCTTTTTTTATTCATGACAACTATTCAATCCTTCAATCTCTAGGCATGGTTTAATTTTTTTTCGCGGCTCAAATCAAGAATGCTGCCATATTTGTTTTTTTAACAACACTTTCTTTACTAATCAAATCTATTAGCTTATTGTCATGTTCCACAAAAACGTAAGGAACTGTTCACTTTTCCTGTTAGATTATACATCTAGTCCCATTTCATTAACAGGATGTTATTGGTCATTGTACCAATCAGAAAAAAGTTTGGGCCCTACCGTACGTAAAATAACCTTTTTGGAGAGGGTATTTTCTACTTTTTTTTGCCTTCGTTTGAAACCAGATGGAACCTCTTCGCGGGCCGGATCTTGCCCGCGGGCCGTAGTTTGGGCATCACTGCTCTAGTTAAACCTAAACAGAAACATTTTAATTAACAAGACTTTTACGATAAGTGAAACATTTTCAACTTGTATATCTTTACGATGGTTAATTGTTTCGTGCGCATTACTTTAATCGAAAAAAAAAAGATTTTTCCTAAACGAACAAAAATCTGCAAGTTGGTTAGAGCTATTTAAATTAAAACCACTTTTTATTTTATTGTATAATCAAACATATTTAATTCTTTTTTTTTAAGAAAATAGGTCACCACCAGCGGTAAAATAGTTATTCCATGAGAGTAACCAAGCACTTAAAGAGTCAAATTTTGACAACTGGTCAGTCGCTGACCCCTTATAATCATCCATCTTATACAATAATACATTTTTTATATGTTCTGTATGTTTAATAGTGCACCGTTCCAATACAATAAAAAACAGTGTTTACGGCAGTGCAGACAGTGCATTCGCCCTAGGAAAAAAAGGGGGTTTGGAGGATTGCACACACTAAGATGCTTAACTCTTTCTCTCTTAACTGACGAAACCAACGTTGACTCCACCGGAATGTGGTAAATAATTACGGAAAGAAAGAGTTAAACTGTATTTCCATAATACAAATCCTTCCTGCAGGGAACAGTCACAGAGAAAAGAAAAGGCAGACGTAGGATGGAAAGACGAAGAAGGAAAAAAATGAATAAGTACCTATTCTAATGTCTCATATCATAGCTTTAAATAAGTGCATTTATTAAAAAAAGTCTTTAAAAGAAGATAGGGGCTTCCTTTGACTTAAAACCGGCCCTGTTTACATTAGTTACACTTCATAATAATTAAATTTGACTTTGTAAAAAAAAAAAATTTCCATTTTCACAGATAGTGGATTTGACAGATATTTAATGTTGTTATTCCTTTTAACAACGCTAAAAAAAAAAGCTTTGAAAACAAATATTTTTACAATATTTTCTTTTTTTTTTTGTTTTAAAAAATCAATTTATAATTTCTTTTGAAATCTCGGCTGCCTTCGATAAATGGAAGTGAAAAACATGCACCTGGCGTTCTCTGGAATTATCTTTCAATAAATAAACGAAACAATACCAGTCATTTTATTGGCAATGTAGTTTGGAAACATTAATGTGTACTATATTCTTCAGGGAGTTAAGACAGGAGCGTACCCGAATGGAGGACGTGCACTCTACTAATCACTTTGTGCCTTTTTAAAACATTTAACATTTTTCAAAGTTGAACTTTCCTTGCAGTATGCGATTCCACAATTTTCAGCTTAATGAAGTACAATGAGTACAAAATACTCGGCAGAATGAAGTACGGTGTATACAATAAGTACCAAGTAGAATAAAGTACGGTGTATATCAGAGTACCAAGTAGAATAAAGTACAGTGTATATGAGAGTACAAAGTAGAATAAAGTACGGTGTATATGAGAGTACCAAGTAGAATAAAGTACTGTGTATATCAGAGGACAAAGTAGAATAAAGTACAGTGTATACAAAACTACTCGATAGAATGAAGTACAATGTATACAAAAGTACCCGGTAGAATAAAGTGCAATTTATACAAAAGTACCAAGTAGAATGAAGTACAGTGTATATAAAATGTTATGAAATGCTGGATGTAATCTTAAGTGTGTGGCGCCCCCACCTCTGGGGAGTCCAGGTGTTAATAAACTTTATGACATATCTACGTAAGTGTCAAAGCCCGCAGACCGTAGCTTTTTAGAGAGAAACGTGGCACCACTAAAAGCGTTGAGTCCATTGAGCGTAGGGCTCTCTGGGGGACATATGGAGACATGGAGTAATCAGTTCGCTAAGGTACAAGGGCATCTCATTGTTGTATATACACTGATGACAAAGTGTGGCGACCTTGTAATCATTTCTTGCTTTCACGGGAATCCAATGGAGCGCGCGCAAGAGCGTAGTAGCAGAATCTCGTCTTGTTTTTTTAAGAACTATTCGCGCGGCGTTGTTCTGAATACGTTGCAGCTTGGCTATTTTGTCATCATGTATACCTGCTAGTACGGCGTTGCCTACCGCTGAAAGAAAGTCTAATCAGGGCAAAGGATAGAGAGGAATGGAGAAAGACGGTCTTCAGGTCTTGCTTGGTGCCCCAAGGGTCCACCAGACTAAGGGATAGGTAAGAGGTAAAGGTGGTCGAGGGGTGAAGTACTCTTGAACTTGGCTTAGTTTTAAAGGGGTTCGACACCAGACTCGAGCAGAGTTGTGTTTACTGAGCGCCTAAAGGCAGCACGGAAAACCTTCTCCCAGATACCCCCCCCCTCTCCTCACTGGTCCGCAAATAAGATTGCTAAAAGCATGAAAGTAGAGCTATATAAAAGATATAATCATTATAGCTCACGATTTACGAAACAAAAACAAGCAAAATATAGTGACAATCTTTTTTTTTAACACAAAGCTTAATAAAGGGAAAGAACTCTGGACTTACAACTATCTCTTAATAATGTAGAAGCTATTTCCCTTATTCGACCTAAAACAAAACAATGAATTGCCAATAATCAATTGATTCGTGTTTTGTCAGATACAATGAATAATTGTTTCAAAATGTTCAACTTGATTCGAGAATCAACTTTTTGACAGACAGATTGAGTTGATGTAAACTTAGGAAACATGTTGGCCTATTATGATACGATATTTGAAGTAGACAACAAAGAGTTAAACCAGACTTGATAAGGCTCTGTAATACTATCAAATTAAAATTATTATATTGTCAAATATTCATTATCTGATACTGCTAGGGTGGAGATTCATTACAACGAAATAAATTTAAGTTGAAGTCAGTATCCACTGATTAATTTTCTGATGATGTGGCGGGGATGAAGTAACGAGAGGTAATGAACATCTCTTTAAGAATGCTCAGGGCTTTGAATGCGTCTGCGAGGTCAGTTTTCACTATCTCGTAAGCAGTAGCGGCCTTAGGGGGTGGCAAGTGGGGCAGCCGCCCCAGGCCCCGCGCTTGAGGGGGGCCCGCGATTGGAGATTTTAATGTCACAAACTTGATCACCACACATTTTCCTAATAAAATCCGATTGGATGTCGATGTTAATATACGAAATAAAATATTTGGATTGGTTGCTTCCGCCTATGTGTTTTTTTCCCAATAGGCTGTGGCCATTGGAGTAATTTTTAAACTTTTTTAAGTTGAACGAATTTTCTTTATGCAGAACAATTACAATACAGTATATATATATATATAGCACTTAGCGCGGCCAATAGTAAGCCAACAATGGCTACGCAATGTTCTATGTTTTGTAACGAAAATAAGGAAGGCCCACGGCGTTAAGGCAGACATACTGTCTTGTTATTGTTACAGCGTTAGAGACGGATTACCCGGTTAGCATGATGTGGTACGGTATATATAGTTTATCCTTACGGCTCAGGGCCCCGCACATGACACTCGCCCAGGGCCCCTCGCACTGCTAAGGACGCCACTGCTCGTAAGGGTATATAGTTATATTAGTATTATACTTTTAGCAAGTCTCTTCGCTACTATAAAGTAGTAATTGTAATTTGATAGAATTGCAGAACCTTACCAAGTTTGTAAGTTTGTGGGAAGCGTGGTCGTGAACTTGGCTTCGCTTGGCTAACTATGAAGGGGGCTCGAGGTTCGACACCCAACTCGGTGTTTACTAAAGGCAGCACAGAAAACCAACTCCTAGAAACCCCCTCCTCCCCCCACTGGTCCACAAATGAGATTGGACCAAAGCGCTCTTAGCATACTATAAGCATGAAAGTAGCTCCATATAAAAGCTATAATTTAATTAGTGAATGCAAAAAGAAACAAACTTTTTTTAAATAGATAGTATGGAAAAGTTCTTCGGAGCGATGCCTGCTCTGCACTCTTAAAGACAATTTCAAGTTCGTCTACTCCTATGATCTAGTTAGACAACTTAGTTTTTTTTTTCGAGACAGACAAACACTTGAATAAAACTTTACATAAACTGAAAATACTCAAGGTGAATGAAAACAAAATACAAAACTAGTGAGCTGTTAACTAAAGAAATTCGCCAAGGGCCAAATCAATTGGAAAATTGAATGTTCTAGAAAAGTCACAAAGAGCCAGCAATCACAGTTCAGTGTATTTGTGTAGTGTAGATGGGGAAGTCTTGCTAAACAGCCATGACAAGACTTGTTACAGTTAGCTAGACCAACGACCGAAATACATTTAAAAAAAAAAATATAAACGACTAGACCAGCTCGCATGCAACGTAACTTGTTTCCTTTAAAAAAAAAAAAATTAAATATCTGATATGTCGCAACAATAAATTTATTCGATACCACAGTAGAGAAATATGTCATTATGTTAATTCAATCTCACACAGTGAGATAGTTCAATATGTTAATTCGATAACAAAATAGTCAGACAGGTCTAAAGGATAACATTAGCTTGTATATTTTTGCAGAATATTGCTTATTGAACAATAAACGTTATTGCGCAATATATATAGACATGTATTGGCCCTTCGTAAAATGAGATTGATTTACTAAATGTAAGTGTCGTTCCAATAACAACAGAGAGAGAGAGAGAGAGAGAGAGAGAGAGAGAGAGAGGCTATTTCTATAAATACGTTGTTGTAATCCATCTTATGCTTAGACATTTTTCGATTAAATTCCCTCCTACTAAACTAAATAATTAATACAATACTCTCGAAAAGTTCAACACGATTTTTGTTTCAATATCTGTAAACAATCCCAGATGCTATCCATACGACAAGTGTGATTATGTTTCTCAGCATCTCTTTTTATTTTTTTACCCAATACATTTTCCCATGCCGACAGTGTCTTTTACGATTTTTATTTTATGACATAGGCGACTGGCATGTTTGCGACAATCATGATTATTTGCGACAAGCAGACCTGCATATTTTTTTATTTATTCTTTTTTTTTTCTGGCCATGAAATAAATCAACAAGGAATGAGCAAAGCTTTGAGTTGGCAAGTGTGGGAATGGAGCGTGAGATACAGTGATATTTGACTTCCGGTTCTCAAACAAATCGATAATGACAAGCATTATCTCCCTTTAGAACTTCCTGGAACAAGAGGAGACGATTATCTTAAGATCGCCAAGAGAAGCTAGATATCTGTTTAAAATATATTCAAGGCCTATAACGCTCAATTCTTGGCTCTCTGGGTTTAAAAGGCCTA
>JADKLZ010000130.1:36820107-36831853 GCA_021533235.1 Biomphalaria straminea | reverse complement strand
ACAAGATCGACAGAAAAGATGACAAGATAGACAGAAGAGACTTTGATTGTACAACGGGACACTGTGAACTGACTCGTCTTTGGATAACTTGGTGTGGAGATTTACTGGCCAAGAAAAGTTTCTGTATGATGTGTGTGTTCGTGTGTGTGTCTTTGTCCTGAAGAAAACTATAGTTCGTTAATGATGAACACTATTGCCATCCAGAGGGCTGAGGGCTTTTGCACTGTGGATAGTGTACGAATGTGTTTGTGCATGTGTGTGTGTGTTGGCTGATGCAATACATATCCTATGACAAATGTTATATTGTTATATTTAACTTGTAATGATTGTATATAATAAGGTGGTAGAGGGGACAGCTGATAAAAGAGGAGGCACGCTTTCCACGTGACGACAACACAACGGAACTACGCCTCTGCGATTTCACAATGCACTGTGGGAAGGGCGCCTCTGAGTCCAAGTAGCTCTAATGGGTGCCTGACTTTAGTTGTGCAATGTAAAGGCGGTTTGATCATGACACCCTCGTAAACCGTTGGCCACAGAAACAGACTACCTTCACATCACATGCCCTATAGATCGCAAGGTCTGAAAGTTGGCACCTAATTAATTAATTAATGTCATAGACGCCATATTACGACATTCTTTTAGCCAACTAAATAATTCAATCAACTTGGTGTGACGCCACGTGAAAGAGCCTGGAAATTTGATTTCCAGTGCCATAAAAGTAAACAAACTATCATATACCCGTTGACCTTTCTATAATATATAGAAAGTGAGAGAGTTGGCCAACTTATAGAATATGTGAAGCTCAGATCTTTGGCTGATATAGTGTATTGTTCTGCAATTACCATCGGTATAAAAATAGCCTATATCTATAATATAAGCATAATAATTAACATAACATTGTTCGTATTATAATAGAATCAAGTGTCGCCATTATAGCAGGTGGCTATTATGATCATTTTTTTAAAGATTTATTTATTTGATTGCTTGAGTTGGCGTTCTGAAAACAAAATAATCCCTAAAAACTAAGTCTTTAACAATCTGAAACGATGAGACGTCGGCCATTGATCAGGCAAAGCACAAATAAAGTTATGAACAAACATAGATCTAGATTGATTGTTGATATTTCTTTTCAAATGGAAGATACACATAAACTTTGCCTTTCAACAAATTAAACTAATTCCCGTCAACCAAAAAAAAAAAACACGAAAAAAAAACACAAAAATTTAACTAAGTCTATTGAGTAAGTAAACCTTCTGAACCTGGGTCCAGGGTTCGAATCCTGGTGAAGACTGGGATTTTTAATTTCAGGTTATTCGGGCGTCTATGAGTCTAACCAGCTCTAATGGGTACCTGACATTAGTTAGGGAAAAGTAAAGGTGGTTGGTAGTTGTGCTGGCCACATGACACCCTCGTTAACCGTAAGCCACAGAAACTTATGAACTTTACTTCATCTGCCACAAGGTCTGAAAGGGGAACTTTATGCGTAACATCCTACACCTAGTTTTAAAACACATATATTCTTACACCGGATACACTTAAAAGCTATATATTTATAGTCAGAAGTTATCGATTGGGAATCCCCAATAATAAATTATGTTTTTTTCTATTTGAAATAATATCTAGGCCATTCTAGGCCTACTTATCCTTTAAGCCGCAAAGACAATTTCATCTACCAAGAGCACGCGCTATTGATTGACTGACATGACATAGATACATGATAACAACAGGGCAGTCACTCTGAAAGATTTTTTACTCTGCAGGATAAAGAAAAAGGGCAGACAACGTAGAAATTAATGTTCAGCTCGCGCGGTAATCTATCCGATAGAGTTGACAGTCTGACTATAGCATTGCTTTAATCTGGGAGCCTGAGCCCTGAGATCAATACACAAGATACAGGCAATGAAGGATGTGGGGGGGGGGGGGGGTACGCGTGCGTGCGTGCGTGCGTGTGTGTGTGTGTGTGGGGGGGCTGGTGCGTTCTTTTTACTACAAGTTTACACTCACCATACGTCGTAAAATGTTTAAAAGTTAAGGCAAGGGGAGTTAAATCAAGGGGAGCTAGGGGCGAAGACTCGCATCGAGAAAGTAGGCTATTATGTGACTGAAAAGTAGCGAGAGGTGGGGAGAGTAAGTGACTTTGACAGGTGTTGATGTGTACAGGTTGTCAAGCTGTGAACTATTTTATGACATCTACAGGTGCTCATGACTGTACACAAACAGCTATACGATTGTGTACACAGTGTTGGCAATGTTAGCCTTCGGCTAGAGCTACTTCTAGAATTTTAGAAAGATTAAGCCTAAAAGAAAATGTCAAATAACTGGGACCTGTAGCGCTGTAGCTGGGTAGTATGATCCACACGGAGAGCAAGCGTATATGAAGGGACCAGGATTGCCGATAGTGCACACACCAGAAGAAAGAAAGAAGGCTGAAACTGCTGCGCCGTCTGGTGATGTACTCGGCCTTCGAACATGCATTCTGGTCCATGCGCCCGGAGTTCCAGTTATATCAGAAATAACAATGTCTTACATAGACATTGACTTGGATCTCTTCCAGACAGCAGGGCTTGTTCAAGCGGGCTTACAAGCCTAGAGCTCGGAGAGCCTTGGGATCAAGCTCTTTTGACAGATGCCCAACCTGTGGCTTCGGTTGTGTTTCAAGGATAGCCTTCTTTCTTTATAGAAAGCCTCAACACTGACTTGTAACGTCACAGCCTATGGGCAGTTTAGACCAAGAGCATGTTGCCACGTCGTACAGACATTTGACGTGGCAATGAGCTATTGGTCTAAACTGCCCACATGTTGTGAAGTTGTAGGTCAGTGTTTAGGCCTTCTATAACGATTGGTAAGCAATAGAATTAAACTCACACTTTGAATTTTAAACAAAAGGATTCTCACCCCTTTTACTTCATTTATGCTGCCTGCGTTCCCCATGAGTTTTTATCAGTTGAGAACTTACATATACAGTTTGTAGTATGACATGATAATTGCATGAAGAAATTAATGAAACCGTTCAATTAAAAAAAAAAATTACGCAGAGTACATCCCTGGGAGAAGTTTTGTCAAGCAGTAGTAGATAAACATTTAGTTGTTAATTTTTTAAAAGTGTCTGACAAGCTAGAGAGTTGTCTCCCTTCCTCGGCGTTGTACTAGTTCCCTAGTGTACATTAGAGACAGAAGCTTAGCTGTTATTTTTGTCTCATAGTAGAAACTAACTTGTTTATTAATAATGTGTACAGATAAAAAAATAATTGTGATGTACTTTTAGAAATATTATTATTATTATTTTTCCTAACGCTCGTTCTCGTGTTTCTTTCGACTGGTGAACATTGAACAAGTCGAAATTCTTTCATGATTGACAACTGGTATCTGGCGTTCTGCAAACACTCAGTAAGAGGAGTAGCGTGGGTGGGGGGAGGGAGGGTCGAACCCCAAATGAGTGTCCGAAATTTGTCTTTACATAAAATATTACGTCATTATCTCATGTCATGATGTCGAATTTTAAAATGCCGGGGCCTCTAAAGAGTTCTTGCTTGGTCCCTAGATCCCCAGCTATGCCACTGGCCTCGAGGTAAATCTACGATAAAACAGCTCTTTAATTACATCGGGATTCGAACTCGGGCCTCTAGGTTAGCAATCTAGGCAGTTCAAGCCACCAGGCTTGGTTAACCCTTAAAGTGCTGAGCTGTTTCACAATGAGTGCATACCAAATGGAATTACAATTCTGGTGTTAAGAGGCTAAACTACCACACGAATTTTAAGGGTTAAAACGAGAAAGTTGGACTCGTCTATGCGTTGACTCTTTGTAGTGTGGAAGTAAAGGACGTTGAACGTTAACAAAATGTTTGGCTTGGACAAAAACTCTTTTTTTTTTTGTTTTTGGAAATTTTCATTTAAGAAAATGCAAAATAAAAAAGAAAATTGTTGTGTATTAATTTGTTTGGATCAGTAATGTAATAAAATTTGTGATAACAATGAGAAATCTGAGTGACTAGAAATATTTTTTTACCAATGTTTTTTATTAGCGCAATTTCATACTTGTAGCGTTTCCCAATACTCCGCCTACCTACAAAAATAAATGTCTACCAGGCGGTGGTTCTCTCAACCCTTCTATATGGCTCTGAGACATGGACACTATATAGAAAACAGCTAAGGCTCCTTGAGCGCTTTCACCAAAGATGCTTGCGCTCCATCATGGACATACGATGGCAGGACCGCACTACAAACAGCGATGTCCTTGCGAACGCCGGTATGGACAGTATAGAGGGACTTCTTATGGTCCGACAGCTACGCTGGGCAGGGCACGTATCCCGTATGGGAGACGAACGTATGCCAAAGGCACAGAGGCGCCCCACGGAAACGCTTCTAAGACCAGCTTAGGCGCAAATTTCCTTGGCTGACATAAAAGAGAGCACCTGGCTGCATGCGGCGTCAGAACGAGACAGCTGGAGGTCACTCACGAAGGCCGCGGGATACACATTTGAGACCAAAAGAAAATCTGCCGCCGAGGACAAACGCAGACGACGAAAAGAAAATCTAAATCGAACACCTGCGGACAATGGATTTGCATGCCCTGGATGTGGCAAAATATGTAGGTCACAACTGGGGCTGCACAGCCACGGAAAACACTGTTTTCCTCACCAATCTTCGGATTCGAAGACAAGTCTTATTATTATTATGATCCTTATAAAATACAAACGTAACTTCCAAAACTATTACTATTGGAGACACAAATGAGTATCAAGCCCACAGCACAAAAGGCGCCTAACAATAAGAGATGCACCTCTATAGATCATTAATGTGAAATATGAAAAAAAACAACTTCTATAGCTATCATTAAGAACACGTTTATACAATTATTAATCCAGTCACTTAGTTTCCTCTTAGATAACGTCATAACGACATTAAATTTCCGGCGACAAACAAAATGTAGGACTATATATTCCAAACTAAAAGCATGGTCTCTCCTTAGCTACATATTCGCCCACGCTTCTACACTCTGGGCAATACCCTCACGTGACCATACGACCACATTTGTATCACAACGTGTCAATCACGTCAAAAGTAATTGCCCGGTGTATTACAAGGCGCCGCGACTATCTGTTCCGTTTTTTTTTCAGTTGGGTAATGGCTCTGCAGAGTTCATTACACGGAAATGACGTACACAGTCTATTTTAAAACGAATATAAAAAACATGGATACTAGAATAAGCGGAAGAAAAGATGATAAAACATTATTTAGGAAAACTTTTTCTAAGCTTAATTCATTAACTTCCGCTAATTTTTCTATTTTGTATGTTGGCTTGGCCTAGTGACCTAGAAAATTTATGGGATTCGGGACGTTTTTTTTTTCCTAATTGTGTGTGTGTGTGTGTGTGTGTAGTGGGGAATAAAATATGGTTGATGTTGGTAAATTAAAAAATTAGCACATTAGTAATTCTACTAGAAAGTCTTGTATTTAACTTGTCATATTAGATTTAATTTGTATTGGTGGAGGATTGTTGGTAGTTGGTAGGTCGTTCTTCAAAGCTTCTGATATTCTTACTGAAAATATTTATTGTCTGAAATTTGTATCTTCGTTTCTTATATAATACAGATTACTTCAAAAAAGAAGATGATTACGTCCTACGTGTCATGCATCTAATCATGCATGCTAACCAATGACCTAAATTCTGCCAATTCACTGGTTTTCCTGGCTAGCTCCGGCAACCCTCTAATAGCACTAGTGAAGGAGCATTTGTACAAATTTGTCCTAGCAAATGGAATGAGGAATGTGCCTTTATCTTTGTGTCTTTCTGATTATTAGCGGCCCCCGAAAGGGGAAAAGACGCTATTAGTTTTGTGTGGCCTGTCTGTCGGTCTGTCTGTCTGTCTGTCCGTCTGTCCGTCCGTCCCGTTTAGTGCTCAGAAAGTAGAAGAGAAAATGAAAATCTGACATCACGATAATATAGATCATTCAAAGTTCTGATGCAACGGCTACTTTTTTTTTCTAAAAGCTCAAAATCTAATTTTTAAAACTATTTTATGCAAGCAGTATTTAAAGAGAAAAAAGTATTTACTATATAAGTAATCAACTCATAAAAGAGGTGTGGCAGTTGCCTTGAACATCGGCTTTACAAGGCTAACGTTGAGAGATCAAAGCACGGAAGATGTATATTTTGACCGCTGGGGTAAATAAGATCTGTTGTTTATCTTTGATATAATTTTTTTTTAAATGAACTATTAGCAGCGACTTTCGTGTACTAGCGTAAAGCCCGGCCATGACATGATTCTAAACTAATTTCTTAAACTTTTTTAAAAATCACATTTTTGAAAAAAAAGTTTCTTATTGCCAACTTTAAAATGAAAGAAGCATATTTTTGTGCGTTTTAACTGTTTGTTGGTCTTTCCGTCACGGTTAGATAAAAAAAAAACTAAAGGCTTTTGAAAATAATGTTTAAACTTTACTGTTCATTCAGAAATATTGCCATAGTTTCAAATATCTATAATAGATTGTTCCGGATGTTTATGTCTAGATCTACATTGAAATGTTATAATAAACTAAAACTTATATTCTATTTTTAAATTTAATAGTGCATTCATTCTATTGATTATCTGGGCTTTTTATTTTAATTTTGCATAAATTTTATCTAAATTACATCCAAATTATTAATAATAATAATTAATAAGATATATATTAAGAGTGCTAAATCAGAAGTTTAGTTTATGTACATCTACATCTCTACAGATAAATTCTGAAAGATTATTTAAAATCGCTCGTGTGACATATTGTATATATCAGGCTATTAGTTTGGAACCAGTTAGCATGCTGAACTGATTATTTCGACGCTCCCGGGTTATGTGTCTGTTTGTTTTACATGTTTCGATTGTTTCTTCAGAGTTAAAGATAGTTTACTTCCTATTTCAAACCTTCCACAGGAGGGGATGGGAGCATGCAGTAATTGAGCCAGGGACCAACGATAAATCTGAACTATAGTCTTGTGCGGAAACATCATGATAAGGCAGGTTTATACCCTTCTCGCCATCCTCCGTCGTCCAGCGAGAAGTTTATTATTTTCAACTTTGAAGGAACATCCGAAACATATAGCGAATAGGCGGATCTGACAGGGATCCGACTCCGACGGGGGCCGCCTCAGAGTTTGTGTATCACACAAACTCTTTTTGTAATCTTGTTTTATTAGATTTTGTTTTTGTATTTCTAGATTATGGTTCAGTGTTTTATGTATAATTGCTACTTTACTTGTGAGTCTTCTATCCTGAAGGCTTTCTAAATTTAGTGATTTTACTAAAGGTGTTACTCTTGTAAAATGTGAATATTCGTTAGTTATGAATCTCACTGCTCTATTTTGTGTCTGTTCCAGTTTCTCAATGTTTTCTTGAGTTGATGGGTCCCAAACAGAGGATGCATATTCTATTATTGGCCTAACCAAGGTTCAATAGCATTTTAGTTTTATGTTCTTATTTGATTTATAGAAATTTCTTTTAATAAACCCTAATGTTTTCTTTGTTTTTTTAAATACTTTCATAAAGATTTAAATTCCGTGACAGTTTTTCATTTATTATGACACCTAGGTATTTAGCGTTTTTAGTCTGTGTAACTGCTTTACCACGAATAAGAATAAGTGGAATTGATTTGTTTTAGTTATAACCCAAGGGTGGACTAACTCTCTTCGTAATCTTGTGATACATAGTAGCAATGCTATTTCTCATTGCCTTAATAAAACAGTATTAGTTCCCACACATCAAGATTGTATCCTGTTTCAGCCTTGGTGCCTTTATTACAGACTTTACGGCCTAACAAATAAAAACCCCAAAGCAATCGTTCGTAAAATTAGACTACAACACTCTTTCTGTAATTCTACCATCGGGCTTAATTGTAAGAATAAAGGTTAACTACGAAACCATTAATTTGCTGACCATAAACACTGTCGAAAGAGAAAAGAAAACGTAATGTCGTAAAATGTCGATTATAAAGAAAAAGTGAAGGGAGACCGAAAAAAAACAACAGCATTTTGATTGCGACTTTGTTTTTATTGTCGTTATGGGAATGGGGCATATAAATATACCTAGACGGGAAACCGGAAATAAATCCTTATCCGCGACTGATCGATTCACGTAGAATCTATCTATATATAGATTTTTATGTACGTAAACTCCTTTTTGGGCGCAAGGGGGAGTCGCCCAAAAAAATATTAGAAAAGTAGTGATCTTTAGGTTTCAAAGTTTAGAAATAATGCAAAATCATTTCTCAGATATTATGATATATGAGAGCCATTTCCTGTGTGTTTCCATTGATCCAACTTTTTACAAAATTTTCACGACATTTTTTTTGTAGTTTTAAAAAATGCATGTCCCGTCTAGGTATAATACATGTCTAAGGCAGGCATGTCAAACCCATTAAGGTATATGGGCCGCATAAACAACTTACTATGACCTGAGGGGCCGCAGCAAAAAATCAGTTGCAAAACAGCCTACTAGTTTTATGTAAATTAGAAATAATACAATATAATACAATAATTAATGGCATACCTGTCCCTTAGCTAAATTCGTAGTACTACTGGCTAATAAAAAATTACTATGATTACGCATTATTTTCTTTTTCCTGATGCTTGACATCTTTTCTGAGATACCATTTTATTAATGTCAGGTTAAAGTTCGTTTGCCACTGACGCTCTCATCACAGATGACAAATTTTGATCAGATAATCTCGAACGGTAAGAGGCATGTAAAAATAGTTAGAATTCTAGCTGCAAATTTCCGCAATTTAACGTACCGTTCAGCCATTTCAATATACTTCGATTTCAACTAAGAACCTGACTTCTATTCTATCAGCTCTAGTTGCACATTTCCAGCAGCATTTTCACAATCAAATCAGAATGGAGAAACAAACCATAACAATTCTTGCTCTTATGAAACGAAGACATGAAAATGGTCATTGAAAGCATCTACTAACGATTCTAGGTGTAAGACATTCACCAAATGTCGCAACCGTATTTAATCTTTTTGGTTCCTGACACGTTGAGAAGTGAACAAGATTTTCACTTGGTTTATCCACAGTCCTAATTTTGCTTATAAGTATTTCACATGATTACACGCCGTTGTAACAATTTTGTCTTTAGTTTGAAGTTTCCAATTCAAGTCTGACGGGTGACCAGTGAGATCAACTGCTAATGACAAATCCCGAACCCATTTGTCAGTTTAGAAATGTTCAACAGGTTCACCTTTCATGCTCAGAAACAATACGATTTCCTCACGCAGTGCAAAAAATCTCTTCAATACTTGATGACGTGATAACCAGCAGACTTCTGTGTAGTAAGGAACACAATCAAATTCACGTCCAATGTCAACCAGAAACATTGAAAATGACGAGCATTAAATCCACGGGCACCAATAAAATTGAGAAGCGACTGAAACCGGTCTTATGACTTTTTGAAACTTAAATTGCTGTGCGCAAAATGTTTCTTGGTGAATGATGTGGGAAGCGTGGTCGAGAGGCTAGGTGCGCTTGAACTTGGCTTTTCTACCTAGAAGGAGGTTCGAGGTTCGACACCCGACTCAAGCAGAGCGCCTAAAGGCAGGTCGGAAAACCAACTCCTAGATACCCCCTCTCCCCCTTGTCCACAAATGAGATTGGACCAAAGCGATCTGAGCATTCTATAAGCATGAAAGTAGCGCTAATAAAAGCTATAATAATAATAATGAAAATAATATTAATGCACTGAAAATGAGCAAATTTAAAATTAGCATCAGTCTCTCTTATTTTTACATGTAACTTAGCATCAAAACCATTTCATTTCATGGTTGGTGCGCCATACCTTTATTAGAATAGCTAGCTTTACCAAAGATAAATTGTACTGCATTTTCACATCCTGTTATTTCTAAAAAATCATCCTCGCTTGTTATGCATAGAATAAAATCTAGTAGTTCCTTGTATATGTCAAAATTCCTGTTAAAGTTTCTTATGAATATAACCAACTGTGCTACATCCATTACATCAGTTGACTCATAGAGACTTAATGAAAATAATTCAAAATAAGCTCTTTAATTGTTCACGCATGTTGACTGACATGTCATTTATTCTATCTGCAACAGTGTTACTAGTTAACGCTATTTCTTTGAATGCTTTTCCTTTTTTCTGAATAAATGACTTCGGCTTTAAGAAACACTCCTTCATAAAATCACATTCATTAAATGATATGAAAGGGATTGCAATGAAGTTTGACAAAATGTAGCTTGTTTTCACTGCAGACTCACCCTCGTCGTTCAGTTAAATAAACACTATTTTTCCATTCAATTAGCTTGTCATCTCTTGTTTTCCAACGTAATAGTTTAGTATTATTTTTATATTTTTTAAGGGGCCAAGCGGGCCGCATGCAAAGTGGTCGCGGGCCGCATGCGGCCCCCGAAAGCTCAGTTTGACACTCCTGGTCTAAGGGAATGGGGTTTATAGATCAAATCTGTTTAGGAATTTCATAAATGAAGTTTTGGCTGTATCCGGTGTACACAATGCGGAAGTCTTGATAAGCTAGGTCAGCAGACGATACGTTTAGTGCACTCTTTAGCACTCGGTGAAGCCTGGGATTTTTAACTTCGGGATTTTTTTTTTTGTTTTCATTAGTAAAAAAAAAAAGAACATCTCAACAATATCTCATTTCTTTACTTTAAACACGGAGCTTTTATCAGAAGTCCTTTGTGTTTCTCCGCTACACTCGCTACACAGGCAGATTTCTGACCATTTTAATTTGATCTAGATCTCGTATTGGGGGCGCGGTGATCAAATGGTTAAGCGCTTGGCTTCCGAACCTGAGGTCCTGGGTTCGATTCCCGGTGAAGACTGGGATTTGAATTTCGAGATTTTTAGGGCGCCCCTGAGTCCACCCAACTGTAATGGGTAACTGACTTTAGTTGGGGAAAGTAAAGGCGGTTGGTCGTTGTGCTGGCCACATGACACCATCGTTAACCGTAGGCTACATAAACAGATGACCTTTACATCATCTGCCCAATTGACCACAAGGTCTGAAAGGGGAAGTGAAAGGGGAACTAGATCTCGTATTTGGTGGCACGGTGGCCGAGTGGTTAAGCGCTAGGCTTCCGAACCTGGGGTCCTGGGTTCGAATCTTGGTGATGATTGGGATTTTGAATTTTTGGATTGTTAGAGTGCACCAAACTCTAATGGGTATCTGGCTTTAGTTGGGAAAAGTAAAGGCGGTTGGTCGTTGTGCTGGACACATAACACCCTGCTCGTTAACCGACGGTCATAGAAACAGATGACCTTAACATCATCTGCCCCGTGGAGCGCAGGATCTGAAGTGGAAGCTTTTATTTTGGTCGTTGTACTGGTCAGATGACACACTCGTTAAACGTATGTCACAGAAACAGATAACCTAACATCATCTGCCCTGTAAACCACAAGATATGATGTAAAACTTTACTTATGGTGTTCTGTAGGTATCGTAGTATAATAATTCTAGACTTATTATCATTAACCTACAGAGTGAATAACTTGTTTAAGCTTTGATAGTTCAAAGATTGAGGATGTGAAAGTTGTCAGAAGCAGAAAGGAGAAATTTTACCGTAGCTTAGAGTTTAGAGCAGTGATTCTCAAAGTGGTCTATATAGACCCCCAGGGGTCTACGTGCACTTCCAAAGGGTCAACGGAAGTGAAAAAA
Organism: Biomphalaria straminea; assembly: GCA_021533235.1. Taxonomy (NCBI): domain Eukaryota; kingdom Metazoa; phylum Mollusca; class Gastropoda; family Planorbidae; genus Biomphalaria; species Biomphalaria straminea. The sequence goes on along the minus strand of JADKLZ010000130.1, from coordinate 36,820,185 downwards.
ATAAATGGGGGTCTATGACCTGTAAATGGGTGTCTACGATAGTGGATCTCATTTAAACATGTCTATTAATAATATTAA
>JADKLZ010000130.1:36807696-36819131 GCA_021533235.1 Biomphalaria straminea | reverse complement strand
TGATAACATTGTTTGTTGATAACATTGTTTGTTGATAACATTGTTTGTTTATAACATTTTTGATGATAACATTGTTTGTTGATAACATTTTTGTTGATAACATTGTTTGTTGATAACATTTTTGTTGATAATATTGTTTGTTGATAACATTGTTTGTTTATAACATTGTTGATAACATTGTTTGTTGATAACATTGTTTGTTGATAACATTGTTTGTTTATAACATTGTTGATAACATTGTTTGTTGATAACATTTTTGTTGATATCATTGTTTGTTGATAACACTGTTTGTCGAAAACATTGTTTGTTGATAGTACAGTTTGTTGATTACACTGTTTGTAGGTTAGTTGATAACATAGTTTGTTGATAACATTGTTAGTTAATAACACTGTTGATAACACTGTAAGTTGATGACACTGTTGGAAATATTATTTGTTGATAACATTGTTTGTTAATAAGACAGTTTGTTGATAAGACTGTTTGCTGATAAGGCTATTTGTTAATAACATTGTTTGTTCATAAGAATGTTGATCTAATTGTATGTCAATAACACTGTTTAGTGATAACATGTTTTATTGATCAAATTGTTTTTTAATTAAGCTATTTGTAGACAGGATTTTTTATAGAAAAGATTGATTGCTAAAATATTTTATAATAAAAACTGTTTTAATCATACTATTCATTAGAGACTGAACCATTATACCAATGTGGGTTTACAATATAGTATTGTAATAATATAAGAGACAAGGCAGACTCAACGAGACACATATTTATTGACAAGACATCACAGGTACACAAATAACATCTCCATTACACTACAGTGTCTCTAATTCCACTTCTAGCCTTAGGCGGAAGTCGTTACTCTCTCTGTAAACATTGTCTTCTAGTCCGTTCACTAGAGGTGCTAGCCAGACTTGCGATGCGCAATGGCTAGGTCGTAACATTGCCCCCGTCTTAACACTTTTCGTCCCGAAAAGAAAAACACTGCAGCTGAGGTTTGACAGTTCAGGTGGAGGTCGATCAGTGGGAGCCACAGGCGGTAGGGTGCCTGTTGCCCACGAATCCATCTGCACAGTTTTCCGCAGCCGTCGCTTTCTCTTTCTCCAGTTGACCAGGCTGTTGTTGAGACGATGGCGTGGCCGTTTGACACTCAACGAGATAGTGTCGAGCACTGTTTTCTTCAGCACAGCCGTTGATCGGACACGCCGTTTCAGCAGACCCTTCCGACAGATGTCTCTCGTGAGGACTACAGGTTCAACTTCAGCCAAGTTGCAAACCAAGTCCAACGCGCAGCAGTCATCCTCAGCCAACAGTCTCACGTCCAGGAGATAGGTCTCTTCAAGTTCAAGTGGAAGATGTCTTCCTCTTGACAGCTCCGATGTAGTGTGGGTTGACTGACATTCATTTATGCCAATGTCAATGATGATGGCAGAGGTACACATGTCCTCTTGATGGTTTTCTTGGCATCCACATTCCCCGTGTAAGGCGCCACACTTACAGTTCATGCTCAAGTTCTGGATGCAGTTGTCGAGCCTCACATTTTCTTCATGAGCACCGGCAGACAGGCAGAGGTCTTTAAGGTCTATAGTAATAGGCTTAGACGCAGACCAAACGTTGTCTTGACCTGTCCGGCTCATACAGGTACTGGTAACAGGTGCAACAGGAACAAACGCATCGGGCACATAACAGACGTCAGTTTCTTCATTTCGCTCTTTCCGTTCAAGATCGTCGCAGCAATCGTTGTCACCTTCCTCGTCTTTAAAGTCACAACCACAAGACTTGCCCACAACACAGACACAGACGGCGCTCAAATCCCCAGAGTCTCCGTCACCACTGTTTGTGCAACCACAGTCCTGACCATGCAACTTCTTCCCCAACGAGTCCACAGGCAACGGCTCCCTCATCAACGAGTTTATTCCTCCTTTTACTTGCGACTGAATGTCATCAATTTGGTCTATTTGGCCTTCTACTTGTGATACCATTTCGTCTATCTTGTTCCCCATACTGTTCATTTGTTCAAACCTTGCAACAATACCTTCATGCATCTTGCCAATGAGCTCATAAATATCGGGCTCTATTTCAAATATGTATGTCTCCGGATCTTCGTCCTCATCCACCAAGGCTTGCCGTAGACGAGCTGTAAGCACCTCCTTGGTACCACCAAGCTTCTCATATCGATCACGGAGTTCCTTTCTAAGCTCTTTAACTGAGAGTTGGTCTAATGTTTTCAACGATGTCATTGTGTTTAAATCTTACCTCGTCTCGTTGAGTTGCCTATAAAATCCTCACTACTGACACCATTGTAATAAATTAAGAGACAAGGCAGACTCAACGAGACACATATTTATTGACAAGACATCACAGGTACACAAATAACATCTCCATTACACTACAGTGTCTCTAATTCCACTTCTAGCCTTAGGCGGAAGTCGTTACTCTCTCTGTAAACATTGTCTTCTAGTCCGTTCACTAGAGGTGCTAGCCAGACTTGCGATGCGCAATGGCTAGGTCGTAACAGTATGTCAAAAATATGGTCTTATATAAGATTGTATAATTAATTATAACTTTATATGATTGAAAGAACGTCTATTAAAAAAAGACTGCAGGATTATAAGTCTGTATCAGTGTATGATTGAAAAAGTTGTTGCTGAAAGTTTTATACTAATAACCTTTGCATGTATTAAAAATATACATTGTTTGCTTATGAGATTGTATGATTATAACATTGGATCATTATCAAAACAAAAACTTACAATTACGAGATGTTAATTTACAATATAAATTTATATCTTTGCAAATTTTTTTCTTTATTCGTTTCCTTGACATTGTGGAAAGAACTTTCACAAAAAAAACATTCATATAACAACGATTCGAAAAAAAACAACTTCAGTTCTTATTGGCGGTTACATCGATTCAAGTTGTAGGAACTGTTAAATTAGAGCAATTACCAACTGCATCACACCATACGGTGCTGTGAACGTTCTGTTTATATACCAATAGATTTCAACCCTCGCAAATGTCACAGCACTTGTTACAGATGACTGTTTCAATCTAGTCAGGTTCTGTTCACAGCTCTAAGCCTAACACAGAGCATTACGGAAATTAGGACAAGAGGAAACATTTTTTTCAGGTAAATTTTTTTTAAAGAAGTGAATCAATAACGGTTTAATCGTAACGTATGAGGACCAGTTCAAAAAAAATAAACTCAACAAAAATAATGCCATAGTATCTGAGGGAAACACTAATTCTTTAAGATTCCTACTTCTGTAATTCTTCATATTCTTTCGTTGTTAAATTTCATTTTCTTTTCTTGTTTTTATTGTTCTACCCATGTATCCATCCATCCCAGGGGCGTTACAGGCCAACACATCCTGAGTCAACACATCCCTCCATTCAGATCTCGCCTAACCCTTTCCTCTCCTTGCTGGATGAGACTGCTCTGTTCTTCTGAGGTACGCACACACACACATATACACACACATACACACACATTTACTTTATTGGCCGATTATTTTATTTCTTTCCCCTCTTGGTCTTTTCCAAAGTAAAATTTTTATTTTAAGAACTAAAAAGATATATCTTGCATTCAAATCCTCCAAACTTATGATATGTACTTATCTTTTTTTTCTGGTTTAAATAAATGTATAAGTTATATCAATATTGATAGGCCAATGGTCATTGAAGGAAGAGTTAGTTAAGGCCTTTGACAGTAAATGTTACAGACATTTGCTGGGTATCAGATGTCAAGAAAAAGAAAGCAAATGAGTTTGTACTTCTACATTTCAACAATATGGCTGGCAAAAAAAAAAAGAGAGTTAAGTCTTACAATATGACCTAACCAGCCCAGCTTTCGTCTCTTCACAGTATTGAGGAGTTCATCCTTTGTGACAGCCAGAGTGTTTAATTGTAAAAGTACAGACTCATTGCAATTCAGTAAGGTACAGTGGAGGGAGCATTAAGGTCGTCCAGAGCTAAATAACATCAAATAATAAACCGGCATCTTCACATTGAACAGCTGCTGACAGGAAAAAAAATGGAAGGATTTGATTAGGCAAACTGTGACAGCATCCCCTTCTACAAAAGTCAAGGGACAGATGAATGGAGATGACGTCATTGCTTTACTCACATTTATTTCAGCAGCATACCTACCTAGATAGGTCTGAAAGAGGAACTTTACTTTTACCAAGCGCGCGTGTCCTATAGTTTGTCTTTATTCTCTGCCTTATGCAGGACGCTTCTAAGAACAGAACCATGGGTTATTGTGTGATGTACTAATTCTCAGAAGTGTCAAAATAGATCTATGATCTTCTCTATCTGATAGTAGTTCACTAGTCCTACTATTACATAACATTTAAGCAGATCTACAACAGCTTGAGGGTTCCGGTATGGAGACGAAAGGCCCAGGAGAGATCTGAATGGAGGGATGTGTTGAGACAGGCCGGAGAACCCATTGGGCTGTAACGCCACTGGAATGGGATGGATGGATAGAACAATTAAAACAACAAAAGATAGTGAAATTTATCAAGAGAAGAATTAGAATAATTGCAGAAATGGGGATTCAATTCGAGCAGGTCTTTCTAACCAAAAACAAAATGTAAACAAACAAAAAAAAAACTTCTAATTTTATTCAAAAACTCAAAATACCTTGGCGTTATAATTAATGACAAGTTACAATGAAATCTCAATATTAAAGAAAAACTATTTTTAAAAATTAAACAAAATAAATATTAGTTCTTCCCTTGTGCCACTAGAGCGTGGAATGGGTTGCTTGAATCAGTCAGTTAAAACAACTACTTAGTACAGTTTAAGATACTGATAAACATCCATGACTGACATTTACAAGAGTTGGACGTAGTTATCTTCTCTTTTGAAGTAACGTCTGTAATTTATAACATTTACAAGGTAGTGCTTTAGTCCGGAGCGCTGACCACACCGTTGAATATATTGTATGCACACTTGGAAACGCACGCACGCACATAGACAAAACTTGTAAGAACTCTTCAGTGAGCTATCGTTTTAGAAGATGGGATCAAACTGAACTACTGGCTAACATTTCACAGTCCACAGCAGTACTTACAAAACTCAAAACAATCTGGAAAGACAAGCATAGTTCCCGACATTAAATTCAAACTGATACCCGTATTGGCCGTGGATATATTGTTACATATTGTTATATATTGTTATATATTGTTATATATTGTTATAAACTTGCGAATCTTGGAGGCTAACTACAGAAGTTGAGAGAATAATCCTAGCAATGAAATTGAGATGCTATAGTAAGAGATTAATAAGAGATTCTATTTAAAGCAAAAGACTGAGGAATGGAGAAACACAGTCGTTTAGTGCCAAAACTGTTCAACACACTAAGAAATACTGAAACTAAATCTCTCTATAATTTTACTTTGCTATGTTGAATCGATACAAGCATTTTAAATTCTCGTTCCTTTCTAATCTTTGCCTTGGAGTGACTGCATTAGGGCTACATTAAATATGTAACGAAGATGGTAATGCTAGAGTTCTTTGATACAGGACAGTCACATTTTGTTTTCTTTTTTATTCTGTACATAAAATATCTGTCTCACTAATCAATACAAAATCTCTCCCAGGTCATGTGATCTGACCAACGAAACTAACCTGATTGTCTCATACCACCAGAGCTGTACACGACATAAAAAAAACAAGAAATTGTTGTATTTATTATTAGATTATATGGATAATGGAATGATCGCAATGCAAAATGATATTGTGACAAAACGCTCAATTCAATACCTTTCAGTGTTCAGAGATGTGTGTTATAGAATGTGTGTGTATTGACTAATCTAATACAAGTACTGTGTTGATTAAGATGCTATTGCATGTACTGGGTAGCAAAGAGTCACATGAAACTCGGCAATAATCCTTTATCTTCGAAACGAAGTTATTTGCAATAAATATTATTATCAAACTTTAACATTCAAACTAGAAATGATATGACTTCCTCTACTGGAAAAAATGTATATACATTGTCGAGAATGTACGCCTGATCTTATTGGTAGATCAAATGTAAGTCATGAGCTGTAGACAAACTAGCAATTATCCTAAATATTATCATTAGTTCAACTATTGTCAGTCTTAGAGAACGAGTACAGAAATTCGATATTCTTGTCTTACGTAAAAAAATACGAATACCAGTTCTACAATGCAATGAAGCATGCATTGTATATTATCATTATTATACTTTTAGTCTCAAATATGTATCGCGCGGCCATTGTAAGTGACATCTAGCTGTGTCGTTTTGAAAACGCCTGCAACCAGGTTCTCTCTTCTATGTCAGTTAAAGCTGTTAAATCCACTGCCAAGGACAGACGTAGACGGCGGAATAGAAAATCTAAATCCACCACCGGCGGACAATGGTTATGCCTGCACTGGATGTGGCAAAATATGTAGGTCAAAGCTGGGGGTGCGCAGCCACGGGAAATACTGCACTCTTTCGGACTCGAAGACAAGCCTTATCATTATTATTATTTTCTAAGTGATTATAATTGATCTCATAGAAACGAGATGAATACCTGGGCATTAGCTGTGGACGGAACGATGTCCTCCACACAGTAGTTCCCCCTCTCCACGCAACTGTTATACTCAAGAGAACAGCAAGTGTCAATACAGTTTGGTATCAGCAGAGTCCCAGGCTCTGCCTAAGAGTTACCGGCTCCTAATTTCTCATCAGGAGCATTGCATATATAAACATATATAAGATTGTCACGATAAACTAAACAATGTCAAGAAAGATGTGGACAACTATCTATTTATAGTTCGTCCATCCAGGGGGCTGACGGCTTTGCACTGGTGTTTTATGCCTCATCATGTGGCTGGTGAGACCAATGTGAACCCGGAATGTTCGGCCGCACAGTGGGCAGGTTATTCCAGCTGGAGCTAGAGTCATTGGCCTTGCTTTTCTTCTATGGCGTTTTTCTTCTTCCAGCGTTGTTCTCTTTTCCTTAGCAACCTGTTCGCCGGTTTTCACAGCGCGACGCCATCATGCTCTGTCATGTGCCTCTGTCTCCCAGGTGGCTGGGTCTATGCTGAACCCCCTCAGAGAAGCTTTGAGTGTGACCTTGAAGCGCTTAGTTGGCCATACAAGAGTCGTTTTAGAGATGTGGTAGTCTTCCATTCTGCAGACGTGTCCTGCCCATCGCAGCTGGTACTGCATCAGGATTCTGTGGATGCTTTGCAGACCCGCTCTTCGAAGGACTTCAGTATGCAAAGAAACTGAACCGCTTCCACTTGACATGTTGACAACTAAAAGATACTAACTAGCTAAGAAAGTTTCTTTCTGCAGAGCTCAGAAATGATCCTATTCCTTTGAAAATGCATAGCTTGTCAACACTTCATATATACATCATAAAGTGAGCTATTTATAGTTTTACAGCGATAGATAACAATGCCCAATGGGAAACAAATTTTGTTTTCATTTTTAGTGTTTGCAGTGCACTTCTATGCACCCGATGCTCGATATTCTTAATTGTAGACTGCCGAGTTTCACCATTTTAGTTTCCTTAAGCAAAACTGAAAGAATCGATACGACTTGCTCTTAACCTCACGATGTGCTTTCCCGTCAAATACATTACTGAGACCTGGAGTTAGTAGACAGAGATTTTTACGCTAGTTAGTTTGCACTAGATTTGAGTAATTAGGAATCGGGTTGTGCATAGTGGTTATTTTCTTGTATTATTTTAATATGTAAAATTCTGGGTAGTTTTTTTTTATATATAGGGGAACAGCTTTATACTACTTTATAGTCCAATGTATTATTTTCATATGACAGTTGGAAAAAGAAAAAAAAAACGAATTTTGTTAATTTTCTTATTAATGTACTTACTGGACAGTGACACAAAGAACTTTGTTTGAATACATCATTTTAATCGCCCTGATCTGCTGCTCGTTAATGACTTGCTGACCACTGTCGAAACACGTAAACCAAAATATTTGGCAATATCACAAGGATCTCAGGACTCGAGAAGATCTTCCCTCGGTCAACAATACCAGGAAACAGAAGACAGCAGTGGCGTAGCTAAGGTGGGGGGGGGGAGGGGGAGAATTTGAAAATCCCCCCCCCCAAAATGAGTGTTTTTTTTACATTAAAAATTAAATATTACGCAAAATGCAGGGGGGCCCCAAAGAGGTCAAGCCCCCCTGGCCCCCAAACGATGAAAAAATTCCTAGCTACGCCCCTGAGCCAGAGAAAAGGATGGGAATACAACTTTTAAGAATGGACAGGCATGTCATTGAAAGAGATTCTGTTCAATGCGAAAGACTAATAGAAATAGAGAAAGACGGTCGACAGATCATGTGAGGATCCCCCGCGATCATGGTATGATCATTTCAAATTACGAATTCCAAAACAAACATTTTTATCAACGCCCACACCGTTTCGTTTCTTAATTAAAACAAAGTAATTACAATCTGTCTGTCAAGGCGAGAAAGTATTGATAGCTACATTTATTTAAAGTAAAAAAAAAATCAACATGAAATGAACAGAGAAATGGGTCTCATCCCAGCCTCCTCGACGTCTTTGAATATTGTTCAGAAAATTTAAATAATTATGATCATCATAAATCAAAGTCACAATATTTCTCATGTACCTCTAATGAGCCTGGACTTAATAAGACTAAACATATATATATATATATGTATATAATGAAGGGGTAAGGGCAAGGGGACGCGATACCCCGTGCGTCTCCCTTAGAGGGGCACCACACGCAGAGAGGCGCCCAAAAAATAAAAATATTGTAAATATTTTAGTCTAGTAATACATTCTAAGATTATTTGTATTATGTTATTATTAAATATTTTATTTATAAGCCTATATTTCTATGTGAAGCTCTTGGAAACTGGGAGGTGGGGGTGCCAACAAAGCAACTTGCCCCGGGCGCACGTTTTTCTCATTACGCCTCTGAAAGCATGTACTTTCAAGTGAGCATGTTGTAAAAACATAATTAAAGACTAACTTGGCGATCGATGGACGTATCGGAGGTTGAAGAATCATCAGCTTAAGCCTACGACCTCTCTACATGTCAATATTGTTGATAAAAGACATTTTAAAAAAAAACAACCTCGAACCTTAGACCTGCAAACACGATGTTTGGAGACAGATCTACGCAACAGATGAACGCTGTAAAACATGTTGACGCGGATACGCCCGCAGCTCAGCCTGTGTAGACCACGTAGTCAGACAGCAAACAAACCATGTCACAGCCTGCGAATTGGGACGAGTGATAAATCGAACTGAAGTCAGCCAGGACTTGTTGATAACGGTACTTTTTGAAAGTCCTTTCAACTTTCTTAACTCTCCTGTTAACTCTACTTTTCTAAATATACTGTTTATAGACATTTAAACCTCCAATAATAGTAGATTAATTTCTTAGACTTTTGGCCCAATGAACGAAAATTGGATATCGATTGGCTTAAGTCTGTTTACACAACTTTTTTTTCATTCTATTAACACACTTCCTAGCTCGATCACAAAGCATTGTTCGTCACATAGATCTTCCATGAATAGCCGGGAGTTATCTAGTTCAACCACCTGTCATGTTAAATCTAAAGCTTGGCCCACAGAACATAGGCCTCCCTTGACAGATTTAGGATGCGGCTATAGTTATGAAACCAAAAAAATCTCGACCTGTATGGTGACGCCTACGCATTACGCAAAACAGCAGAATTTCTGTTCAAGGCTTTTGCTAGAGAGGATTTAAGCCTTTCAAGCTTCAACTCAAATGGAGTTTGATGAATGAATGAATAAATTCATAGTAATGAAATAAAAACTTTTTCAAGGTTTTAAATCCTACGATAGAGTCAGATTGTACATCGTGCAAATGTTTCAAGAAAGATGACTTTCCAAAATATATAAAACTAGTCGACCGGCGGCATAGCATACGCCGCTATTTTCCAGGGCAGGCCTTAGGCACTGCAACATATGCGACCGCAGTGGGTCCCGCACTTTCATTGGACCCGTGCTAATTTTTAGGTGTATAAATTATTAAATCAAGTTACATGAAGTTAATTCCTTTTTCCAGTCTATATTTATTTATGTCTATGCTATTTTGTGAATGAAAACATGCTGCGCCATGGGATCTTCCCATTTACTTGTTATAAGTGAATTCATGAATAAAAAATACTATGAATGGAGCTAAAAATGGCTAATTGACCTTAATTTACTCGATATTAAAAATAGAGTTGCACTCATGTAACAATGCTTTAGAAAAACAAATTTGAATGTTAATTTGATTAAATGGACTATAATTAGTATGTTCGTGTGGTAAAGTATAAAACTATCTCTACGAAGAGAAGTTCTATAATCTTAGAGTTGAATTCGAGTTTTAGATCTAGATCTAGATCTAGGAATAGAGAGATGAGTTACCTTTCGTAATAATGTCTAATGAACGGATGTGCGTAATTTTGTTATATTAATTAAAGTACTTCTAAAGTGAAACCTGAGAGTGGACTCTATGTATTGTTGTTCTAGTTTCAAGAGCCTTACGACACAATAATCTGGAAATACTTTTAATATTATGAGAAAAAATTGAGAAGAAGAGAATTATATAAACACCACTTTCATTCATTCACAAAATTGGATTGGGATGCACCAATTTCCATTCACACCGTGCTGCTCCATGGGATCTTCCCATTTACTTGTTGTTGTTGTTGCTTACTTGTGTGTTTGAACTTTTGAACTTGTCTTTTGAGAAATATATATATAGATTCCTAAAGATAACATAAACCACAGTTACACCAGATCTGGAAGAAGCGGCAGGCTCTTCTTCATTAACTCTTTCTCTCTGTAATATTTTTCCACGTTTCGAAGAAATTCTTCATTTCACTCATTATTAATTCTATCCCAAGTTATGATTGGACTTCAATAGCTTTGTTGTTTGTTATCAGAAAATATTGTATTCGGTATAGAATTAAAGGGAAATGCATGCTCTTTTTAGATAACACAAAAACAAAGTTGATAAAGTTAATTTTCTAGGTCAAATGAACGAGAGTTAAGGCTAGAACAGAAAGATTTTAAAATCCCTTATTTCACTTTCAGTCAAGGTATTTCAAAGTCATTCGTCGTCACCTAGAAGCATCTCAGTGCTGGTTGTGTGTGTATGTGTGTGTATAAGTGAATGAATGTTATTTTTGGTTGCATCTATATTGTTTTTGTTATACTTATAGTACATTTTGTGGACCAATAAAATTATCTTATCCTATACATAATTCAATCTGTAAAAAATAATTTCAAATTCTTAGGTTAGCAAAAGTTATGGGACTCGGACTGATTTGGTAGCGGCGATGGGTTGATGATTTAAAAGGAGGGTTAAGGCTAATTTTGGTTTTACGACCTAAGTCGCTGTGATATTCTGAAGACGCTTTTAGCAGCGCCATCTGGGGACACATTTGTTAATGGGGGGGGG
>JADKLZ010000130.1:36790029-36803332 GCA_021533235.1 Biomphalaria straminea | reverse complement strand
TTAATAATTTTTACACTTTAAATTAGAGCGGGTCCTATAAAATTGCGGGTCCTATGAAATGCGGGCCCCACTGCGGTTGCCGGCCCTGGTAAATAGCGGCATATGCTATGCCGCCGGTCAACTAGTATATATAATTCTTTTAAAATATTTTTTTTAAAATTTTTATTGCTAAGTGTAAGTAAGTTCTGTCATACTAACTACTACATTTACACACAAAAAAAATGATTACTTTTTTTAAAAGAAAAAAATCTATTTAGTATGTATATAAGTTGGGCATCATTTAAAACAATTAATACGTAGTTTTTCATATTATAGCGTGTCATAATCTGGTAGGATAATTAGATGTCAAACTTCACATTCACTTTCGCCTATGTTTTGGTCTGCTGGATCGCTGGGGCACCACACAAGATCTGTCAACTTTTTTCTCCGTTCTACTCTGTCATTTGTCTTTGATAGAATTTCATTCTGATATTCTTTTTGAAAATATTGAAACCTGCCTTTTTACCTTCCTGGGTTGACTACTTCGGGGGCGAATTTTGAGTTTCTGTTTCCACTCAAACTGTCTTTGTCATCTTGTTTTCATAAATTATATTTTTTGTAAACCAATGATACAGCCCTTCCGAGAAAGTCGGGTCTGCGAAAATGAATAAACCACTGTAGTTCCTATAGCACACTTTGTCCTTATAGAACGTCCCATTGGCTTCAATTTTCAGAGTGAGAGAGAAGGCATATCATTACTAGTGTGCGAGTGTTTTCTTTTTTAGTTGCATCTGTTAATACAGAACAATTCAAATACAGTATATAATGTACTTTAGCGGCAAATAGCAAACCAGCAGTAACTACGTAATGTTATATGTTTTGTTACAAAAATAAGGCCCACAGCTTTGAGGTGGAGATACTGTATTGTTATTGTTACAGCCTTAGAGACGGATTAGCCGTTAGCGAGATGAGGTACGATACACACACACACACACACATATATATATATATATATATATATATATATATATATATATATAGTCTATCTTTACGGCTAGGGGACCCGCACATGACGCTCGCCCAGGGCCCCGCGCACTGCTAGGCCCGCCCCTGGTCCCGTTCTTTCTTTGGACCCGTGCTAAATTTTAGGTGTATAAATTATTAAATTGACCCATGTTATAACATATAACAGATTTCCTAAGGCCTCTTGGAAATCTCCTGAAATGTTATTAAATGCTATGCCGCCGGTCGAAAAAGTCCTGGAAATTTCCGGACATTATTTTAAAAAATTAAAGTAAAAAAAAAATATGCTATGCTATTTTGTGAATGAAAATAGTGCGGATTTGAATAGGCCTATATTTCGCATTCACACCATGCTGCGCCATGGGATCTTCCCATTTACTTGTTATAAGTGAAGTGAATGCGTGAATTCATGAATAAAAAAATCTATGAATGGAGCTACAAATGGTTTATTGACCTTAATTTACGCGATATTAAGAATAGAGTTGCACCCATGTAACAATGCTTTATAAAAACCAATTTGAATGTTAATTTGATTAAAATATGAGATGAATAGACTATAATTAGTATTGTAATAATATAAGTGACAAGGCCAACTCAACGAGACATATATTTATTATAAGACATCACAGGTACACATATAACATCCTCACTAAACTACAGTGTCTTTATTTCCACTTCTAGACTTGGGCGGAAATCATTACTCTCCTTTGTAAACATCTTGTTCACTAGAGGTGCGCTAGCCAGACTTGCGATGCGCATGGCGAGGTCGTAACATTGCGCCCGACTTAACACTTTTCGTCCCGAAAAGAAAAACACTGCAGCTGAGGTTTGACAGTTCAGGTGGAGGTCTATCAGTGGGAACCACAGGCAGCAGGTAGGGTGTTCCGCATTGTTTTCCTCCAGTACCGCTTTCTCCTTCTCCAGTTGAGCAGGCTGTTGTTGAGACGATGACATGGCCGTTAGACACTGAACGAGATATTGTCGAGCACTGTTTTTTTTTCAGCACAGCCGTTGATCGGACACGCCGTTTCAGCGGACCCTCCCGACAGACGCTTCTGATGAGAGCTGCAGGTTCACATGCAGCCACGTTGCAGACAAAGTCCAATGCACCGCAGTCATTTTCATCCAACAGTCTCACGTCCAGGAGATAGGTCTCTTCAAGTTCAAGTGGAAGATGTCTTCCTCTTGACAGCTCAGATTTAGAATGAGTTGATTGACATTTATCTATGCCAATGTCAATAATGATAGCAGAAGTACACATGCCCTCTTGATGGTTTTCTTGGCATCCACATTTCCCGTGTGATGCGCCGCACGTACAGTTCATGCTCAATTTCTGGATGCAGTTGTCGAGCTTCACATTTCCTTCGTGAGCACCGGCAGATAGGCAGAGGTCTTTAAGGTCTACAGCAATAGGCTTAGACGCAGACCCAACGTTGTCTTGATCTGTCCGGCTCATACAGGTACTGGTAACAGGTGCAACAGGAACAAACGCTTCGGGCACATAACAGACGTCAGTTTCTTCATTTCGCTCTTTCCGTTCAAGATCGTCGCAGCAATCGTTGTCACCTTCCTCGTCTTTAAAGTCACAACCACAAGACTTGCCCACAACACAGACACAGACGGCGCTCCAATCCCCAGCGTCTCCTTCACCACTGCTTGTGCAACCACAGTCCTGACCATGCAACATCTTCCCCAACGAGTCCACAGGCAACGGCTCCTTCACCAACGAGTTTATTCCTCCTTTTACTTGCGACTGTATGTCATCAATTTGGTCAATTTGGCCTTCTACTTGTGATACCCTTTTATCTACATTGTTCCCCACACTGCTGATTTGCTTACGCACCGCATCAATATCTTCCTGTATTTTGCCAATGAGCTCAACAATATCTGGCTCTATTTCAAATAGTTATGTCTCCGGATCTTCGTCTTCATCTACCAAGGCTTGCCGGAGACGAGCTGTAAGCACCTCCTTGGTACCACCAAGCTTCTCGTATTGATCACGGAGTTCCTGCCTAAGTTCTTTAACTGAGAGTTGGTCTAATAATTTGAACGATGCCATTGTGATCAAGTCCTACCTCCTCTCGTTGAGTTGCCTATAATCCTCACTTCTGATACCATTGTAATAATATAAATGACAAGGCCAACTCAACGAGACATATATTTATTATAAGACATCACAGGTACACATATAACATCCTCACTAAACTACAGTGTCTTTATTTCCACTTCTAGACTTGGGCGGAAATCATTACTCTCCTTTGTAAACATCTTGTTATAGTCCGTTCACTAGAGGTGCGCTAGCCAGACTTGCGATGTGCATGGCGAGGTCGTAACAGTATGTTCATGTGCTAAAGCATAAAACAATATTTGCGAAGAGAAGTTATATAATCTTATAGTTGAATTCGAGTTTTAGATCTAGATCTAGATCTAGGAATAGATAGATGAGTTACCTTTCGTAATCATGTCTAATGAATGAATATACGTAATTTGTGATATTAATTAAAGTACTTCTAAAGTGAAACCTGAGAGTATACTCTATCTATGTATTGTTGTTCTAGTTTCAATAGTCTAACGACACAATATTCTGGAAATACTTTTAATATTATGACAATAATCTGAGAAGAAGAGAATTACATATACACCACTTTCATTCATAAAATAGTGTGGATTGGGATGCACCAATTTCCATTCACACCGTGTGCTGCGCCATGGGATCTTCCCATTTACTTGTTGCTCGTTTGACCTTTTACTTTGAGGATTATATATATAGAAGATTACTACTTTATTTTTAAGTCTTTTATCCCGAAGGCTTTCTAAATTTAGTGATTTTACTTTTAAGATGTTACTCTAGTCAAATGTTAATATTCTATTGTTCTGAATCTCCTAGCTTTATTTTTGTCTGTTCCAGTTTCCTAATGATTTCTTGAGTTGAGATATTGTATTACAAGCGCTCCACGGCGCAGCATACCCTACTGTTTAGTGGCGGGTGTGTGCACGTGGTGCCCCGCATTGTGGGCGACGTAGAGAAATATATGTTCTTCCTCCACTCTATTTTTTTTTCGGCTCAGCCGCGCTCTCTGTCGCCGCGAAACTTTCGTGAGGTAACTCTAGTAATAGTGGCAGAAATAAAAGAGTTATCTTTTCATGACTTATTTATCAAGGGTTAGAGAGTCTGCGTGCGTGCTGGTCATTGGCAATAAACAAACCCCATTTTGGCAGCTGTTTGAGAAAACAAAACAAAAAAAAACTAAAAATATTCTAGATAGACAAAATCACCCTTTGCATCAGGATTTTGTGATTTTACCTTCCAAAAGAAATACAGAACACTGATAGCAAAGACAAACAGACACAAAAACTCTCTTGTTCCCCTAGCAACCAAATCAAAAAGAAAAGCAATCTGATATAAACTTTTCACATGTAAATTTAGAGTGAGTCTGGTGTGTATGTAAAAAAAATGTATAGTACATTGTTTTGTTTGGTTTAATGCACAATTTGTAAGACGAATTTCTTTACGAACAATCTATATATATAATCATCAAAGTAAAAGGTCAAACGAGCAACAAGTAATTGGGAAGATCCCATGGAGCAGCATGGTGTGAATGAAAAATAGTGCAGCCCTATCCGCGCTATTTTCATTCACAAAATAGCATCGACATAAATAAATATAGACTGGAAAAAGGAAGTAACTTTATGTAATTTGAAAACATGTATCTATATCTACTATTGAATTCGGATTTCCAAATAATAAAAATTTAAAAAATTGCATGATCTTCAGTCTTAGAGATTAAACACAATTTATAGACAATATCAGATGGCCGAGCCTTGCTCGGTTAAATAATTTCTTAACCCTTAAAATGCGTGTGGTAGTTTAGCCTCTTAACACCAGAATTGTAATTCCGTTTGGTATGCACTGATTGTGAAACAATATATATATATATATACTGTATCCTCAGCAACATCTAACTTATATAACATCTGACGTAAAAAATATCTTCTTATCTTATATAATACAGACGTTACTTCAAAAAAAGAAGATGATTACGTCCTACGCGTCATGCATTCAGTCATGCAAATTTACCAGTGACTTAAATTCTAACGTATTTAACATTAAATGTATATAACATCTAACGTATATAAATATCTAACGAATATAAATATCTGACGTATATAACATCTAACCCTTACGAATTCTTAACCCTCTACAATATATATTAGATATACCCAAGATTGTAATTTTAAAAAAAGGAAAGAAAGAAAAGTATATGACCCGTTATTAAAAGTTTACTAACTAAATACAAAAGTATTGGCAATCATTCCTTGTATATATTAGTAAAAAGTTAAGCCTTTAGAATGAACGTGAAACACTTGCTTATTATAATTGTATTAGTTTGTTTTTTTTTTCTTAAAAAAAAGGTGTTGAAATTTCAATCAGAGTTATGAAAATCCCTTGTAACCACAGTCAACTGATTTAAGTCATTGGTTAACCTGTTTGATTAAATTGACATAGGAAAACACGTAAGACGTAATGATTTTTTTTAAAGTAAAGTCTGTGTTTTATTTGTTGACGAATTAGCCTTTTTTATAGGCTTTATAATAGTTTCGTACTGAAAATAGATAGTTGCGATGTCTTCGATTCCAAAGATTAGAAGTCAGTCCAATGTTTCACATGAGTACACAAATCCAAGTTGCGACTTTCATATTTTTCCACATCTAATGCAGACAAAAACGGTCGTCGCCGGTGGTCTATTTGAGTTCTCTTTTCACGTTCAGTGCATGTCTTTGAAAAGTCTTTTGGGCTTCAAACGTGTTCCCCTCAGACTCAGTCAGAGCTCTCTAACAGTCTCTTTCAGTCGCCATCTGCTGCCAGCTACCTTCCTCTCTGAGTACAAACTGACGTACGATATCATCTTTATTTATAGATCTTCCAGAGAAGACAAGGCAAGGTCAATGACACTAGCTCCAGCTGGAATAACTTGTCCAGTGTGCGGCCGAACATTCCGGGCTCACATAGGTCTCACCAGCCTCAAGAGGAGGCACAAAACCCCAGTGCAAAGTCTCCAGCACCCTTGATGACTATGTGGTCGAACGAACTATAGATAGATCTTTCTGAAGTAGATCTGTTAAGCCGTATTATATAAGACAAGGGTTTTCAAGTGAATGAAAAACCTAACTAAACACATCCAACGCGTTTTTGTGTGTACGTTGAGGGTATTTTGATATAAGCGTTGCTAAAAACACCTTTTTAAAAACTATTTATTATTTTATTTATTATATATTTATTTTGCCTTTTCTTAATTTCATTATACCGTCAGTTGGAGAGTTCTATGGGGACGAAAGCTTAGAAATGCTCCCTGCAGAAAAAAAAAATTTCCTCGGTTGCAGCTGCGTGTGTGAGGATCACAGCTAGATTTAGGTCTTCCTAGTTATGAGCAGGTCTTCGTGTCCACGTTCTTAGCCTCTGCTCTCAAAAACAAGACCTTATGTATGTTCTATGTATGGCTAATATCTTTTACAAAGCTTATATCAACTCACTCCGTCTTTTTTCTATCCGGCAGGATTGCACAATTATTTATTGTCTATGACAACACACACACCAATTACAAAAAATGATTAGTTAATTATTGGAAATTATTTAAGTTTTTTTTTACATAAGCTCCCCTTTCTATGGGGGAGATGATTTAAAGGTCTTTTATATCTGTGGCAAACGGTTAACGAGGGTGTCATGTGGCAAGCTAAACAACCAACCCCATTTACTAATGCCAGGTACCCATTAGATCTGGGTTCGGGACCTGGGTTTGGAAGCCAAGTGCTCTACCGCTCGGCCACCGCGTCTCCCTGTTGTATTTTATAGAAAGTTTAAATAAATCTTGAAATATTGAAATAAATTGCAGTAATTAAGCTTTCTTTTTAAAAAGTAGTTATGAATTGTTCCACAATTATTCTTATGTTTCTTTTTTCTTACTGTAATACTGTTGTTATTTCGTCACAGCTAGGCTGCTGAGTGGCTGTCAAAACTGGGGGGATTATCGACAGGGATTAGGGATTGAATTGAGATCATTGTGTCTGCAGCTATAATAATGGCGAGCAGGATTCCACGAGGAGACTTCGTCAGGAGAGGGGAAATAGTAATCCGTTTTCTAGATTAACACACACACACACGCACGCACCTACTCTGTGAGGTAAGTCTCCACACGTGACGTCCAGAATGTGTGTCTGGGACAGAAGTAGGAGACACAGCACGTGGGAAGAGAAGCATGCCACTTTTGGGACGTCATTGTATATCTTCAGTCACGTGCGGGCGTGAATCATCTAATTTTAAATCTGTCCTGGGTGTCAGATTATCCAGGGCCGGATTTAAGTATTCGGAGGCCCCGGGGCAGAATTTTTTGTTATAGTCTCCTAGACTTTTTCTAAAGCAATGTTATAAAAGAAAGAGTATTTGAAATTAAATTTAGCGTTTAAAAAAATACAATTATTTAATATGCAAATTTTAGCAACTGAAAATGTAAATTTGTAGTGTTTACGAAATGTAGTAAATTCGTAGTATAATATGTGGACAATTTTTAATCACGACACTGTTGTTAACTTAAAGATTTTAATGTGTTGTTGGTTAAAATGCGAACAAAATTGTTTTGTCTTTTTAAAACGTAAAAGTCTTAGGATTGTTGACCGTGGAAATATGGATTTTATTCCGGGGCAGGGGGGGGATTCTTTCTTTCTTGTGGAGCCCCCTAGGCTGTATCCCCGCCTACACTCCCTAAATCCGGCCCTGGGGCTTTCTATATACTTAGAACTACTGGAACTGGTTGTCATTGATTCAATTACACCTCTCTGCTAAGTGTGTACATGTCAAAGTGGTTTGAGCTTAGGAAAAGTGTTAGGACTGCTTACTCTGCGGTCTGCAAGAGAGAACTGCAGACACGAATGTTAATGACGCCTAAAAATGTTTATAAAGTAATAAAGTTAATCTTAATAGAGAAGCACATTTTGAAAAGAAACTTTGTCTGAAATAAACTTGTAAGAAATAAACTTAAGGAAAAAAAAAAGGAAATAAATTTCGAGACCCAGGCCTTATCATTAACTTAACCTAAATACATTTAAAAAAGCGATCACCCAGATACCTGTTCTTTCTCCCCTACCCCGTTCAGCTTGATAAAAAAAAATCGGTGTGGGAGAAATAATGAGCTCGAAATTTTTACCAGACAGACAGACAGAGAGAAATTGATAAAAGCTTTTTAAAAAATATATATATATATATAGTGTTCTAAAGATATGACTTTGTTATATATGAGCTTGCTGAAACGTGATACGGCTGTAAGGTCTCCTTATTTTTTCGATCTCCTCTCTTTCATCTACACCCGAAGTCAACTTTGTATCGATCGTTACTGATACTTGAGAAGACTTTCGCTAGGACATGAAACAATGTTTCTGGATCTTAGCTGGAGTCTGTGTTTAGACAACAGCATCTATCTCTCCGGAGACAAAGTAAGACATACTTCCAGTGAAGCATAATTGAAAAATGACAAGAAATAAATGGCTAGCAATTAAAGAGTATATGAGGTGCGGATGTTGTAGCATATTGTTAAGTGCTGTTTCAGTATCAGTAATAAGTCATGTTGTGTGGAATAGTTTTGTAGGCTGAAAAGATTCTGTTGTAACCGCTGGATAGTCTAAGAGCTGAACCGAAGGCTCTTCGATCTCTAAGTTTGAAAAAAAAAAACCTGTCTGAATCCGTCCGTGAACAAATATCAAACAGCAAAAAAAAAACCTGCGGACCACAGGCCTGTCTGGGAGTGACCCGAGTCAATGTCTATTTGGCATTGCTGTTTCCAATACCACTGACACTTCGGACGCATGGACTAGAAATCATGGCCGAAGGCCAAGTAGTACCGGGGGCCGCCACCATTTTCCTTTATTATACCAAGCTAACTGTGCAGGATTCGCCATTAATGAGACGGTCCCTTGAGGAACAGCGCGTGGATTTGTGACATGGAGGGTTGTGGGAGCTTTCGTGCTACTCCCCCACGGGAGTCCTGTTTGTTACCCTTTCGCCTAGCCACTTCCTCTAGTGAGCCGTTTCCACTCGAGCGCCACGTTGAGGCAGAGTAACGTGCTCGCGTCTGTTCTAATCACGGTGTGGTCTTGTACATTACTCGGTATGACAACGTACGATTGTAATGGAAACAGTTAAAGGGGAGAGATTTTACATTTATGTTGTCGGTAAAACATTTTATTGTCGGTGATATTCACCACAAAGCACACACATACATTTTTTTTAAGGTTTTTGTATTTCAATATATTTTGTACATATGTATTCATACATAGCATTACACTATTGTCACTATTTCATAACACAGTGGTGTCAAACCTTTATTGGATATAAATTTCCTAAATGCGTGCCACTGTGTTGTTGACAGTCGTTGACTTGTAGCACCAAATTGCTAGTAGACAATTAAACCGTTGTAGGCGTATTATATTTTAACTTCGTGAGCAATATATATACAATTTTTATTAAAATGTAGACAAAATCAACTAGTGATAAAATGAAAATAAATGTAGTAGAATAGTAAAGTAGTAAAAATAGTACTAAAAGATGGTATTCTGAACAAATCTGGCTCACTACAAAACCGCGTTTTTTTCAGTCTGGCATTCTAGAGTCGTCTCCCCTATTCAAGATTGCAGACGACAATGTCGTTTATCTTGCATCATTCACAACCAATCGCTAACCTCGTCCCAACGTCACCATAGAAACACACACCCACCATAACAACTAATAATAATAATAGGCTTGTCTTCGAATCCGAAGATTAATTGGAAATGAGTTTTTTAAATTTATTTCCTGTTTAATATGCGTCTATTATCAAAGCATATAAAAGGGAGACAAGCTTATATTGGAATCATTCAGTAAATAAGTTTCAAACCTAACGTTTAATACTTGTGTGAATCTGTTATTGAAATTATGTTATATTTGTGTTTACGGTGTGTTCAATTACTTCAATACTGTCCTGATTTCTGCCTGAATGATGTATATTTCGTAAAGAGGATTTCTTTGAAAACACAAAAATGGCAAGAGAAGAATCTTAAATGTAAAATTCTTGCATGAAAAACGTTTCAACATATTTTCATTGGCTACAAGATATGCATAAACATTTTATAATCGATAGCTGTCGATTGTGCAGTAAAAACACCGGGAATCAAATTTAGAATATGAATACTTTTAATGATAAACTAGGGCAATGTCAAGGATGATAAACTAGGCCAATGTCAAAGACGATAAACTAGGCCAATGCCAAAGACGATAAACCAGGCCAATGTCAAAGACGATAAACTAGGCCAATGTCAAAGACGATAAACCACGCCAATGTCAAAGACGATAAACTAGGCCAATGTCAAAGACGATAAACCACGCCAATGTCAAAGACGATAAACCAGGCCAATGTCAAGAACTCTAAATTGAACTTTAACGTTGCCAACTAAATAATTTACTTCTAGTTTTAACAACAGTTCTATGCGTGGAAGTTGATGTTTATATCAAATATCCTTTAATACAGCTAGTTAGTTGCCCATTTCCGTTTTCTGTCTAAGTCAGACAGTAAAATTCTAAACTTTTTGCCATATTGAAATTATTTTGTGCTAGAAATAGAAACAAATATTATTCTGCAGAACTAAAAATGTCAACAAAAAACAATTTACCTTAAAAATCACCTAGCCTAGCAACACTTTCTTTAGTTTGTACACCGGAAATAAACAAAATCTATTATAGTTTCTTTTTGTCAACCATGTATCCCAGACATGCTACCATGCCTCATAGTGGTGCCCGGGTGGAAACGATCGTACGAGGAAACGATTTGGTCAGAGGCTAGCAAAACAAGACTCCCGTGAGGGTGTTTAAAGGCGTGCGAGAGCATCCTCATTGCACTGTTCGGAGTTGTAAAAAGCTCCCACAACCTTGTTAGAACACGGGCAGTTATATAAATGGCGTGTCCTGCACGGTTAGACTGGTTTTTAAAAAAAATGGGAAATGGTTGGGGTCTCGGTGTACGCGGCCTCTGGACGCGAGTCTGACCCACCCGCCAGACAAAACAGTGTGCACTGTTCCCATTCAGGCCGGTGAGAGGGAGCTCTTGTTCACTATTGCTGGACTAGAGTTCGAAGAGCAGAAGGCACAACTCTGACAGTTTGAAGAAGAAGAAGTTAACCATGTATAAAAATCTCCGACAAATCTTGGTTTCAATAAGAGTTTGACATAATTGTACTAAGTTAGTATTGCTTTCTAACAAAGAGAGAAATATAGAGAAATATATATCAGCTAAAGTACAGCATTCTTCACACGTGGTATTCATTTGGAATGAAAGGGGAAATAACTGTCCTTTCTTCTCCCACTGTATGTGTGTGTTAAGTGTGGTCAAGTTTGTGTGATGTTCATGTTTCTTAGAACTCTCTGACCCGACTACTTAAGCTTCTTGGTCTTTAGTCGTCAAAGCCAGACAGGCCAGAGTTTTTTTTTTCCTCAGTTGATCAGTCAAAAAATGTTGTTATCCAGTTTCTATGACCTCAGTTCAAAAAAGAAATTTAAGTGCGAACTTAAGAAATATAAAAAGGTGAATGCTTAAACAAAACGACAAATACAGTCGGATATCTATTTGTCGATTTTTTTATGTTATTCGTCCTCTTCACCGAATTAACTCTAAACTAGTAACATAAACAAAATTCATTCATTCATTCATCAAACTCCATATGAGTGAGTTCCTAAAAGGCTTAAATCCTCTCTTGCAAAAGCCCTGGACAGAAACCCTGCAGTCTTGCGTAGTGCATAGGCGTCGCCATACAGGTCGAGAATTGTTTTGTTTCCCAGACCTGTTGAGACGGAGATCAGCAAGTCTGGGGCAGTCAAACAGAATATGAGGCACGGTTTCCTCTTCTTCCCCGCAGCGGGGGCACCGTGAATCAAAATTTGGCCATAGCCGTGAAAGGTATGAGCCAACAGGACAATGGCCTGTCCTGCATTGTGCTACAATAGCTTGCTCGGGCCTGGACAGTCTCCACCACGGAAAGTGCGGTCAGGGTGCCTAATGCGCTCCCAGACTCCACGGGCTTTTTGGGACTTGTCCCAGCACTCAAACCACTTTTCCATTTCAGTTTTTTTTTAATTGTAGCCAGGGCATGGTGAAAACTTACAGCCTGTTCAGTTGGTGGAATTTGTCTTCCCTGGTGGGCCAAGGAGTCTGCAATAGTGTTACCAGTCACACCTATGTGACTTGGCAACCACTGCATTATCACGGGGAAGTGCGGTCAGGGCGCCTCATGCGCTCCCAGAATCCACGGGCTTTTTGGGACTTGTCCTAGCACTCAATCCACATAAACAAGATAGAGTTGGATGGACACAGGGGCGCTCTTAAAATCCTAAAATTGAAAATCCTAGTGCTCACCTCGATTTGAACAATGGCCCGTCCAGCGCTGTGCTAGTTCAGGCCAGGGTAGCCCCCACCAAAATAGCCACTTATTTTTGTATACTGGTTGTGTATTATACAACCATTGAAACAAAAATCAAAGTAAATAATTCTCGATCCTAAAATGAACATTTTTTTTCTAAATGTCAATTCTAAGGAATTAGAATCAAACATATCACTATGAAAATTTTGAGCCTGCTAGTCCAAACAAGATTCATATATTCAGATAAAATAATGAAATTGAAATTATGAATCATTTTATTTTTTATTTATGGCAACTTGTTTAAAACAAAATTGACAAGTTTAACATTGTTGCAAGAAATAGGTTCTGACAAGTCTTTTTCTGTTATTTTTAACTATAAGAAATTTTTTTTATTCCAAGTAAATAAATCTACGATTTGCATTTTTAAATGGTTTATTCAGATTATACTTTCGATTACAGTAACACACAAGACAAACAGGTTAAACGTATCCACGTCCATACTATATGATCCTGTTCAGCAGTGAAGGTTACTGAGGGGTGGTTAATATTGAAAGTTAATTCAAGTAAAGATTGCAGTAAAATGGATCGTAACTAGAAGAGTTTATTAAGTTATATGAATATGATATAGTCTTGGTTTACACAGATATGTTTAAAATATATAAAACAAAACAGAAATTTTTTTTTTACTGATATTGTGCAGTGTGTATATACTCAATATAGTTTCGGTATAAGACAATATTAAATATTTTTGTTTCATTTCTTCTGTCTATTTAAATTCCCAAATACAACCTCTCCTGGGAAATAGTTCACCCCCCCTCCTTCCCTTGCCTTCTTAATTTCCTCTGTTGTCTCTGTCTTGTCATCGCAG